>BQNB010041461.1:0-46748 GCA_026074375.1 Tanacetum coccineum
TATCCTAGGTTTTTATAAAACTTAAGGGATAAAGACAATTAATTAATTAATAAAAGAATTTTTTTTAGGCATGAATAGTAAAAAACAAAAATTAAAGGGAAAAAGAAAGGAAAAGAATAAGAAAGGAATCTTAGTTATTATCTAATTCTAATTAGGGATTATCTATAATTAATATGTAGCCTATAAATATAAAAATAAAGATCCCTAAACCCCCCTATTGCTATGTTCGGTCAATCCAAGAAAAAGAGGAGAGAAAAAAATAGGGTTTTTATTTTGGGGGAATTTCATATATACCCAATGAAACTTTATAAATTACATATTTTCCCAAAACACAAGTTTTCAATGCATAATTTACAATGAAATTGAAGCATGTTTGGGGAAATATGTAAATATTGAAGTTTTTTTGGGGATACATGTAAATGCCCCTTTTATTTTTGGGTTCAAGAATCAAGTTTGAGGTATGTTTAATTTATTTTTATTAAGTTCTAATTAACAATTAATGTAATCTAAGCATGATGGATCAGGGTTTATAAATTAGGGTTTTGATTTTTCTGGAATTTTATGAAGTAATGATGATTGTTTGATCATTAGTTTAATTGGTTATGAGATTTGATCGTGTATTTAGGTCTAGATCGCCCGATTTAGTTGTTTAATTCACTGCAGAAAGTTAGGCAGTTTTGTAACGAGCATAACTCAATCATAAATTATCAAATAAATAATTTACAACATACTAGAGATAACCTCAGAGAGTCTACTTTCCAGAAAAGTTTGCCTTGTAAGTTTTTATGGTCGGGAAGTGGGTCAAAAGGGCGTTACAAAATCAGTGTGTAAAACAGTGACGAATTTCAGTTTTGGTTTTGATTTTTAAAAAAAATACTTAGACATCTAGTTAGAAGCTAAAAATCACGTGGAAGTTAGTTTATATATTGTGTGTGACCTCTGAATTTGTTCTAAGCATAAAAGGATGTCTAAAGTGGCCAGCTAGTGCCATACTTTTAGAAGGTCAGATTCTGGACGAATTTTGGACACTTTGGATTAATGAATTTCAAAAGGGTATTTGTAAAAGGGTGATGGTTTTGGGAGAGCTATGAGAGGTTCATAGGACATATATGTAGCATGGTGAATTTTGGTTTGAATTATGGGAGTGTTTAAGTGGTGCGTTTAGGACGCGTAAGTGGGTATAAAATTCTGCTCAAAACCAGAAAATATAAAGTGTAGCATTGAAGTGTAAATAGCATATGTAGGAGTTGGAAAAGGTTTAAATCAAGTATAGAGCTATGGTAGATAGCTTAGATATCCATCATAGTTGAGGTTACATCATATTGGGTTGAATACCTAATTGATGGTAGTTTATTGTGTGCTTAATTGTTTAGATTGTTCGTGAGGTGTTGTGAAGCTTTTGTTGGATTATTTTGGGAAGCTAAGCATCAGGTGAGTTTCATAGTCCCACTTTTACTTCGTTTTAAACTTGGGATGGAAATGATGCTAGTATGGAAATGTTTTGATTACTGTGATAATGTGTTTAAAGTGATGCATGGACTTTATGTGGCTATTATATGTTATGTGCTACATGTTTGTGATGTGATACGCTCCATGGCTTAGTGATCAATTGGAGTGGTGGATTTGATTGGTAGTAAGCGTGATCGTCTTATTACTGTGAGTTGTTTTGCGGGAGCTGTGTTCGTCTTCATTGTTGTTATGTTTTGTGTGGGATTGAGCCTGAACGTCTCAAGGTGGTTGATTTGATTGTAGTTAGCTTGTATGATAGTAAGATGTATGTCACTGCTATCGTTATGTTTTACATTATCACAGTAATGATTTAAAGGTTTGTTTTGAGTGTTTTTAAACCTATGACTTCACAACCGTTGTGTTGATGTTTTTATAGGCAATCCTTTTCAGGTGAGCTTATGAGAATTTGAGGTAGAGAATGGCTAGAATGACCGCTAGGATTGCATTGATGTTCGTCCTGAGATTGTTTATGTTTGTTGCATGGATTATGTTGATAAGTTAATTTGTTTTTATTAGGTTCATGAGATATTGTTCTTGTATTGGTGAGACCCTTTTTCATTAATACAATATGTCGTTCTTTTGGTTTTCTGTATTGTAGCACCTCGGAAAAATAAATAACTTTTGTTCCTTTATGCAAAGTATGTATCGCAAGCCATTTCAAATGTACCGTTACCTTTCCAATAAAAGTTATCCTTCAAGCGGCATACAACATTTTGTGCTAGCCAATAACGCGCATAAATCATCATTTTATTTACGGATAAAAAAGGGGTACTTTATAGATCACGTAACAATAAAGATCATATTTTATTTTTACGCCGCAAAGTCGCACAGACTCATAATATTTTGTGATCCCGTTCATATTCAAAAATAATATTAAATGGGCCGTTATATAGACTTTACTAAATAAATAATGTCGACTTATACGTTTCATCTCTCTAAAACTCAAATGTGCGAATATTTTATTCTAATATCAACCAGTAGATATGAATTCAAAATAAACAAACTAACACAATCATTTCATTCTTGCATACAATGGCCTACACCTTTTTGAGATTGTTCACCTGCTATGTCTTGTTTCACATTTCAATTCAATAACACCATCTATTCCCTAATAGTATTAGAAACGAACAATCATCGAAAATAATATCATGCACAAATAGTATAGATAAATAATGTCATTCACATGCGTACTAGTGATCATGTTGTAGTATAAATAGCCACCATGCACGAACAAATTCATCACAACAAAAATTTAAAAACAAAGTTTACACAAGTCAGTAGGAGTTATGTTTTCAAAGGCTAGTGAACGTCGGGCTTGAAGAGTAGTAACCAAGGATTGGTTTCGTACTTCTCATCACCGCTACACCTCTCATTGTCTAGCAAGCACTTGGACCTTTGTAAGTGTTTTTCTTTTATAGCTTAACATTTATCATGGTATGGCACATACCCTTGTAGTTTCATTCGAAAAAGCCTCGACTTCGCACTACACATACACGACCTGCATGGTGCAAAGCAGGCAAGGTTAGTAATATAGCATGCATGCAAGGGTTTGAGTTGGGTCATACATAGCATAACAACGTGTAGTAAAATTTATAGGTATCATACCATATGTAGAAACAATAACGAAACTCCATTGACCTTAAAACCATATGAGGCTTGAGATATTGGTTCGCTAGGGATTAGCATACACTGGAATTGAACAGAAAATTCTTGTAAAAACCCTAAGCATGTCGTGACCAAGAAACCCAAAAGATCCCCCGACAAACCTTTCACGTAAAATATTGTAGAACTTCTGATATGTGACTTCGACCTATGACATGAGTGTAACCATGTAACCCAAGTCGAACCGCAAATGAGCCATTTGCTCACCATTGGTGTGTCATAGACTCTAGTAAAACAAACGACCCATGCTCGTTGGTCCATACCCACACTTCATAAACCTTTTGTCACGGTCTAACGCATGAGGCGTACCACTAAGTTAATAGATTGGGTACCACTTTCCCCTAGTTTTGCGTTGCGTTTCGTGAAAGGAAACGTGGTACAGCAGCCACTGTTACGTCTGTTTAAAGAGCATAAAAGTTGCTCTTGTAAAACTAGATGTAAGCCTTTGTTTGTTTAACCTTGTAAGTCGCAAAATGCAAATATGTAGTAACACATTTTGTGTTGTGGGTTTCGTTGAGGAAGGAGAGAAACGAAAAACAGTGAGTTTAAAAACTCACTGTTGTTACGACTGGTGGGCAGCAAAAAGGGAAAAAGAAAGGAAGAAACACGTGACATATAATATATACATGTGAGTCTTGCTACGGTGGAAATGAAACTGTTGTTGCGTCAGTGAGCAGCAAAAAGGAAAAACAAAAGTGGTAGGACATAGATTAATGTATACATACATGTGATAAATTTTGGTAATATAAAAGAGTGCATATTCTTTTGGTTACGACAAGTTGACGTAGAAACATTTATACTACTTTCATTTGTAAATTTTAGATATATATTTCATGCGTAGCTATCGAACTCTCGGTTCGAGCACCAATTGGGTTGGCAGTCTGATTTCAAGTATAAGTTGGAAACGATATTTGTCGATGGTTTATAATTGTTAACAATGGAACCAAACTTTTAAACAAGTAAACGAGTTTATCCCGGCTCGTAAATTTTAGTTAACACTAAAAATATTTTCAAAACTTAATTGAGTTTAAAATATGATTTAGAAGCCACATGATTTGAATTATAAACGTTGAAACGTAAGAATGTTAAATACAAGTAAATAAATTTTGTTTTACAAAGATTATTTAGACGATTTCACGTGAACTACGACATATAAAATGGATAATTATACGAGACTTAAGTGATGACTAGAGTATATAAATGAACGAGATAAACACATGTATGTAATTCAATAGTCGTTAAAATGATAGTTATATTATTAAAACCTAAATTGTATTAACAAATATGACCATGTGATCTTAAACCCATACTTACATTAAATTAGGTATAAACACTTATAGGTGCGTAGTCGTGTATCATCCCTAGAGCCAACGGTTTAATCAACCCTTTGAAAACGTAAAACGTTACCATATAACGGCTATGCCTTTTAACCATTTGCATAATTCATTGCATACATTAATCTTAGAATGTAGACTCAGTAATTGTTATAATTACTTAGGTGTTTGACTGAGTCGCTATTTGACGTGCCTTAATCCATTTCCAAATCTCCATCGATTGACCGACAAGGTGAGTTTTCATAGCCCCTACTCTACTGTTTTAAATCATCTTTTGGGGTGAGAACATTGCTTATTAAAAAAGTGTGAATACATAGATACAATTACCATACTGATTGGTCTGAATCCCGATTTAACCAAGTTGCTTTATTTGCCGATTTATCATGAACCGTCAAACTTTAGGAGCTGTGAATGTTTTGGATAGATCTATACGGGATTCGACAATCCTGTTTGTCTTGGACTGACATTAGTCAGCAAACTCAGTTTCATTTGAGTCAGATTACGGGTGTCCGGGTTTAGCACACTGCAAGGGCATTCCATTTATTTTGGTTTCTGTTAACGCTTCGGTGTCCATGTGCTTACATTAGTAACTGCGATTTATATGACTTGTATCTGTTTATATTGTCCATATGGGGTGAAATCTTGTGACCTTCACAAACATTCACTTTTCTGCTAAACAAACTTGAACTCACCAACTTAAGTGATCACTTTAGCAATGTTTTCTCCAGGTATTAAGTAACGAAGAGGATAATTATGAAGTCTATTGCATTGAAGTTTTTTTCCGTTATTGAAGATCACTTGTACTATTTAAAAACAATGTTGTATTGTCTTTATTTATGCTTCGCTGAATGTCTAAACAATTTATTACTATTCCTTAGTCAAGGATCGTCTTTCTTAAATCGTCTCATATATCGAGGTCGTCTGTATTGGCTTAGAAGTATGATTAATCATGAAAGTCACAACCCTCGGTTGCCATTATATCTCTGATATTTATAGGGGGTGTGGACAGATTGGTATCTGAGCCTGAGCTAATAGAGAAACTAGGTTGCATTTGGTAGCGTAGACTATAACACTTATCTTTTAACAAGCTTTATTATGCTTCTACTGTTTCATTGCTGATTTCTTAAAATAGGGCACAAGGAATCGACAATCAAAAGGAGTGCATATATTAAAATGGGGTACCATGGACATTAGGACTATATGAGGATACATATACTCTAATATGGGTAACATGTAGTCATTAACCAAATACATATATTATAAGGGGTTACATTGTGCATTAACAGGCTTAATTTAGCCGTATTTTTAAATATATCTATATCCTTTTTCATATTTTCCTTGTCTCAGGCAACATGTCGAACCTGGATGAATTGAGACACACCGATAAACACTTTAGGTGCTTGTGATTATTAGGTGTTCGAACACTGAGGTTATTTAATTTCTTGGGAGGTTTCACGCCTGTAGCAGGGGTCTCTATGTTAAGTTCTTAAGTTCAGATAATTAGGTTGCCTGAGAGGTTGGTGAGTCAAGTCTTCTTGGAATGGAATGTCCCGTGGCGGTTTCTTGTTCCAGGGAGTTGTCAGGCACGTTGCTGGAAAGTGATTGAGACATTTCTCGAAGATGCCCTGCATATGACAAAATAGGGTTTCTTCTCCTTATTTTCTATATTTGAGTAAAGATTAACTTATGGGTGCCATTTATTTTTAGAGACAAGGTGTATTGCATGGTTATGTATCCTATGTCTCGAGGATATGTCTGGGAGTGTTAGATTTAAACATTGGTATGTTTCTTGTTTGTTTGGGAAATTTACTCGCAATTATTAGTGGTATCCTTATGTTAAGACCCAAGCTGGTGACCGGATAGTGTGGTAGGCTTCCGGACAATAGGTGCATATCCGTGGAGTTCATATTATTCTCGACTCAGGGGCTGGTGTAAACCTTTATGTCTTAAATTTCTTTCCGTAGTTTGTGACTGCTAATTGCGACTATTGTATCTTACTTTTACCGGGCGTGTTTTTAATTTCTTCTCATTATGAGTTTGTTGTTCACGTTTCTCGATGATGTGACATTCGCCAATTATTGGTGTACTCAAGCGGCACATGCTTTCTGGTAGGTTTTTATATACTTTGAAATACTTTTAAGGGTATACCGACATAGTGGATAGTAGTATAGGTATCTTACAACAGTTGCTATAATGAGTCCTTAGTGAAGCAACGAGTGGGTGATTAGCAAGGTATCCCGAAGTGTTTATGTAGGTAACCCTCATAAAATGAGATAGTAAGGATGTAATTACTGGCAAAATCCATAACATTGTGTAAGTGACTCTTCGTAGTGTGATGTTGGTTATAGTGTTAATTATTTGGTGAGGGTCATGGTATTTTACTTGCACTAGGATGATACAAATGCGTAATCCACAAGATGTGTTATTCCAAGATGGTGAATGATAATGTGTAGTCTAATGAAACATGTTTTCCATGACGGACAAGTGGTAATTTAGTTATTTAATGATATCGTGCCAAGCAGTTGTTAACGTAGGTAGTAGATTGTAGCTAGATAATGCGTATGTTATTGCATGATTTGTCTTAAGAGCAGTTTTTAGTCTTGAGTTTCTATGAACCTAGTTCTCTATAACCAAGTGGCTTTGATACCAATCTGTCACACCCCCAAATTCACTGCAGCGGAAGACTGGATTTGGGATTGTGACTTCATGGCGTGAAGAGGACTTGATACGAGAGATAGACCTCTACATGCCAATATACCAATGCAGACTCCATATATTCCGTAATATAGAACACCTGAGAAAAACATTGCTAAAGTGTCAACATAAAGTTGGTGAGTTCATAGGTTTTGTTGTTTGATAATAGTGATGAACCACAAGATTTATAACCATAGCATGAAATATAGCAATCCTATATATCACAATGAAAAGTATTTACTATTGTCTAAGCTCATGACACCGAAGCGTTAACAAGTACCATCATAGATAAGCCCATGCAGATGTCCAACCCGCGACATCCGTAACTGACTCAAATGAAACTGTGTTTGCTTGACTAATGTCAGTCCAAGACAAACAGGGATGTCAATCCCGATAGATCTATCCATAACATTCGCGCTCCCTCAACCGGTCATCCGGTCAAGAAATTGACGGTTCATGATAAATTGGGCAATATAGCAAGTTGGGTTGAATAGTGACTTAGACCCAAATAGTAAATCAGTAAATGTACTTGTGTTCAACTGTTAAAAATAAACAATGTTCTCACCCCAAAGATGATTTAAAACAATAAAGTAGGGGCTATGAAAAATCACCTTGTCGGTTAATCGATGGATATTGAGAGTGGATTGAGGCACGTCAAATATCGACTCAATCAAACACCTATGTATTTACAACAATTACTGAGTTTACATTCTAAAATTAATGTATGCGGTAAACTATGCATTGGTCAAAAGATTTTTCGTTAATGACGGTGATGTTTTCGTGTTAAAGCGTTGAATTTAAACAGTTGGTCTAGGGACGACCATACAACTTAAGCGTTAATACATGATTTATACCTATACGTGTCGTAACTTATAATTTACTAGTCTATGTTATTATGGCTATAAAAGGGAAATATAACACATTAAATGTGAGTTACTAAGTTTATACATTTTTCTTACACGTTTATTTATTTACATTGTTGTCATTAAATTAATTGTGAATATTATCAGGTTCATACATGTTGGGAAATACAAGTCAAAAAGGTCAAATACTGCTAAATCGGAAAAATATTATAATAAAATTGATAATATTGTTTTATATGAAATGTAAATGTGACCACATTTTTTGAATTTTATATATGTGATGATAAATTTATGATTTATTATTTTGTAAATAATGGAATTATATTATAAGTATGATAAATGATTATTATTAATATTATTGGATAAATAATATGCATGGAATTGTTTGATAATATATCTATAAAATTTATGTTATTAATAATAATGAATATGACATTATTGTATTGTATTAATTATTTTTAATCAATTGAATTTTTTTATTGAAATACATTAAAAATTTTATATTATATGGCAAAAAATATGACATTAATTTGATGTATATTGAAATTTATGTTATTTTGTAGTTTTAAAGTTGTTGATTATAATATATGTGCTTGGTCGTTATAATTACCAAAAGATTCAATGTTAAATATAATAATCAAGGATAAGTAAGATAATTTAAACAATAAAACCCCTATAATATGGATAAAATTAATATAATAAAATGATTAAAATTGAAAAAATGTATTTTTTATAATTGTATAATTATCATGAAATGGAATTATTTTTTCTATTTATGTATTGAATTCAGATATGCATCATATTTATTGTGTGAGTTATTGTTGTGATAAAAATTATTTTGATTTGATCTATATGGGAAACCAATTAAATTATAATGAATTGATTATGATTTTGAATAATTGTTTATTCTCTATATTATTAATTGGTCACTATTATTTTTAATCGTATTTAATTCATTATTAAATGTTTTTCTAAAAAGGAATGAAATTATGATATAAAGATGCACAATTCTTTATATATTTTGATATTATTTATCATAAATTTAATTATCAGTTATATAAATAATTGATAATTTAATTGATTTCGATGTGGATAATTTAATCATGCATATAGACATTTTATGATTTAAAAATCATGTTACAAATACATTATTGTCAAATAATATTAATATTGAAAAATATATTATACATATATATTTAATACTTATTGGTTTGTTATCAACATTATATTTTATTTAAATTAATTATGGAAACATGTTGTATTATTTTCTTATTATAATTGAATTGTAATTGTTATTATAATCATAGAATTTTTATTGAAATATTATAGATATAACAAATTTAATTGTTGATGATTTAAAATTTTCAATTATGATATATGGTATATTAAAATAAATTTATTAATTCTTTATAAAAATTATAAATACGGTATTATTTATTTTTGAATATTATTAATAATTATTAAATTCATATATTTGTATGTAGTAATGTGTTTATAAATTCTATGATATTTTGTATAAATATTTTAGATTATAAATGTATACAAATATTGAATTTTTTTTGATTTTTTGAAATATGTTATGTATAAAATTTTTTAAAATTTAATAAATAATTGGATGAAATATAATATATTTATATGAATTAATGTAAATTTTTTATATTCTTTATTTAATGTATGACATATTGATAATTATGTGATGTATGATGATCATGAAATATATTGATTTAATGATATGAAATATTATATTTTATGAATAATATGTTTTGTATTTATATGTGGATCATGTATTTGTATATAATAATATTATGTTGAAAATTTATGAATGAATAAATTGACATAATATGAATGTTGCATAATTTTATATCTATAATAACATTTACAATACAAAACTAATAAAATCAACAATTTTCTGATATATAAATAATTTAATTGGGGGTTTAAATTTTTATAAATATCACACTATAAATATATGATAATTTTTTAATGATTTCATAATTAATATTCATATATTTAATTTAGATTCTATAATTTTTTATATCATGAAAAAAATAATGTAATATTCAATTACTAATGTTGACCTAATATATTATAAAATGAAATATTAATTATAAATACATATATTCATTGTTTATCGAGACAATATCATGTTCATATATAAAACAATAGATTGAATTTTTATTCATGAAATCAAAATTGGGTTATAATATGTATGACATATTGTTAATATAATGATATGTTTTTTTTAATAATGGAGATGAATAATTGTGTATAATGATAGTATTGATAAATAGTAAAATATAGGCTATTTATTATTTTTGTTGTTAAATTGTTGTTGAAATTGAATTTAATTCATAAATGAAATAAAATTGTAAAAAATTGTAAAACATTGATTGATTAAACTATGTATGCATTATTTAAATGAGTAATAGTAAGACCAATAGAATTTAAGAGTTATATAATTTTATATATTATATTAAAAAAAATGATATTCATTCATGAAAAAGTTGTATTTGAAATTTAATGATTTTAAAATATTTCATTGTTTGCATTCTATTATTATGTTGTTTTAGTGTAATCTGAAACGAATCAATTGTTTATATTCTTATAAATAATCATTTTGTTTAGAATGAATTATTATTTCAATTGAATCATTATTATTTATAAATGTTTATTATTTCAACAATTGTCATAACATTGGTAATAATTGAAAATGAATTTAATTTTAATTATTGTTATTAATTTTTAATTTGAAATATATATTTATGACAATATGTATTATTGTTGTTGTGGTAATTATATAATTGAAATATTGATGAGAGTATTTATTGAGATATTTTTTGATAAAATGGTTTATATGTATTGATTTTTGAATTTAAGTAATGTATTAATAAGATTGATTATTAAATAAATTATTATATATTTAATCTAATTGAAAATAATTGATTATTAATTCAATGTTTGGTTTTATTTAATATGATTAATTAATGAGATGTTATTATAAATCAATGATATCAAAATATTATTGAATTTAATAATATGATTGTAGATATAACAATGAAGAATAATGATTGTTTATATTTTTGTTTTTTTATGTTTTGATGATTCATGTCATATTTTGGATTAAAATCTGGAAAATTAAAAAATGAATTGTAGAAACGAAAATTATATTATGAAATTTCAAAAATTACATTTGGATACAATATGGTATTAGATGATGTTTATTGCAGTTTGTGCCTATAATTTTATCCATGAATGTAAATTAAATAATTATAAAAAATGTTATTGTGATACATATATATAAAAAATTTATATGAAACTAACATATATTTTTAATTAAGTATACGGATTATTATTATTACATAACTAATTTTTTATTGATATACATTTAATATTTCAAACATAATTCTATTATACTCACTTTGATTATTTTCATGAGAAAATATTGAATATAATATTGTAAAAATTTCATAATCATTTTTCAAAATTAATATTTATTAAAAAAATTATAGTATTCTATAATTATGAATCCGAAAAATTTATTAATTGTAAAATTTATGTATTTAATATTGATTAATTATATTATAAATTATAATTGCATTTTAAAAATTATTGATTTTTTATTATATATTCACAATATTTTTATAATATTTATTAATATGAATTATTTTTTTATGTTAATTTATAATATTTAATATGTTATTACATAATTTTGTGGTTGATTTTTATCATATTTTTGAAAATAATATTTTGCTTTATATTTTATTTGAAAATAATATATATGATAAATTATTTTATTAATTATTATGATGAATTACATGAAATTTTTATAGAAATATGTTATGTGAAACATTTGTAATATTATCACATGAAGATCAATTTTTAATGAATGAGATTATAATTATTACTATATGTTATATATATAAATTATATATATGTTGTTGTTCAAAATCATTGAATTAATTAATTTAAGATTAATTTGAAAAAATTTTTTTTTCTTTATTGGTTATTATGAATTGGCTTTATCATAATAAAGAATAATAATATATTAATAATAATTTTATGTATGAAATTTATTGTTTATCTTAAATATGCCGCATTATTATATATTTTGTTTTTTTGTTAAATTATTTTGTTGATGTGATGAAATAATTGGATAATATAATGTTATCATTATGTATATTGTAATATTATGTTAATTTTATTTATTATATATTTTATAAAATATCATATATTATAAAATATATTTTTTGAATAATAGATTTTAATCTTGAAATTGAGCAATATTCATAAATTATAGATCCATAATTTAAAATTTATATTGATTGATATAAGGTTTTTGTTATATGGGAAGAGATAAAATACATGTTTTTTTAGAGATAATTTGTATAAGAAATTATTAAGAGTGAAGAAAGTATTTTTATATAAACATATTATGTTAGTAAATATAAATGTATCGAATTCATGTGATGTATGTTTGAAATTTGACATGTTTAATTTATTGATATGAAGTTTTTTTAATGATTATAAAATAAAAATAATTTATATGGTCATGTCATGTATAGGTCTATTATATATTTATTTATAATTGGATAATTATGTTTCATTGTTATATTTTTGATTAATGAATGAAAAATAACTATGTATTTGAAAAAACAAAATAATGATATCCAAATTAATATTTATAATTCATAATTTTCAGTAATTTGAATTTTACAGTATAATGTACATTTAAATATTTAATATCACATTATATTTGATTTTTTGATTAAGATTGATAATATTCAAATGTGAAAAATTATATATTAAATATTATAATTACAGTGATAGTATGTTTAATTGTATGTTAATATTAAAATTAATTGGAAGTTGAAATTATATTGATTATTGTCTAATAAATTTGAAATATATTGAACAATATCATTATAAGTTGTATATAGTCGAAATTTATATATTAATGAAAAAATTATGAAGATGAGGATATTATTGATAGACATTTATTTAGATTATTAATAATTAAATTAATTATTTTAATTATTATATATACATATCCATGAATTATGGAATTATAAAATTGAAATTTTATTTGTTAATTGTGTATTTCTTCATGCTAAATTTATTATTATAATGAGAATAGAATGAGAAATGTATATTATAAAAATCAAGATATTATTGAATGTATAAAATAAATAATTTAATAAATATATAAATTAAAATATATATATATAGAATGTGAATTTGCATTATAATGTATCATTAATTATGTATATTATAATTCTTGAATGTAATATAATTATTGAGTACATTAATGGTTTATGATATTTATATATTATTGTGATGGTATTATAAATGAAGCATATTTTTATTTAAATAATTTATGTGATATATGATTATTAAGTTATATGATTGTTATATAAAATGAATATTAAGAAATTATTCCATGCATATAAATAAATGTAATTTGTCAATATGATATTGCTATATATTAAAGTTTAATATTTTTTATTAATTCATATAATACTTATGTTAAAATGATATTAAATTAAAATGATTTAGTAGTTTTATATTATTTGAACGATAATTATTAAATAAAAAAGTAATGCATTTATCTTTTTTAAGCGATATAAATTAAATTTATAGTAATATTCAAAATTAAATTTATATATGCCTTAAATAATTAAATTGAAAGAGTGATTGCAAAAATATTATTGATACTTATTTAGTTCATTGATTTTTATTATAATATATTATTTATCAAATTTTTTGATATAATAAATGTTATTATGTGACGAAGACTAATTTAATTTTATTAATTTCTTATACATAATATTATGTGGATTTTAAATAATATCCTTTTTTCATTGATATATTTATTAGATTAATGGTATATGTTTAAATTAATATAATGTTAAATTAATTTTCGGTTGATATATGTTTGAGAAACCATTATGATATTGTTAAATGTTATTAATATATTATATTATAATGTACTACTATTTTGATTTTATTATGTAAAATTGGAATATGAGTATTTTATGAGAATTATTATCATATAAGTAACCTCAAATACACAATTATTATTTATATAAATTTATAATAGTATCTTTAATGTTGTTGGGATTTATTCGTAATATAATATATATTAATAATTGTTAGATTAATGATTAATAATATGACAAGTAAATTTTAAAAAGAATTATTTAATTTCATTTTTATTTAATGCAATTGGGGTATATTGAAAAATTTGATATTGAAAAATTTAATTTAAATTTTAATTGAAAATGGTATATATTATGAAAGGGTGATAAAATAAAATTTTTAATAATAAAATTATGATGTTAAGTATGATAATTTAAGTTATTAATATATGATTTTAATTTAATCATATCGAATTATATGATTAATTTTATAAATTATATTGTATAAAGTACATTAAAATTTTAATGTTATTAATATAAATTTTATAATTATTTATAATATTTTAAATAAATTTATTTTAAAAATTATATATATAAATATTTTATAGAAGAAGAATGATTATTTAAAGATATCTAAATATAAATATGATATTTTATAGATTTTTTTTATTAGAATATTTTAACTTTTAATATATATAATATTTTTATTAAAGATTATGATTATATATTGGTAATACCCATTAATGTAATGAATAATTTGAAGTTATAATATAAAATGATTATTATAAATTGGAATGAGTATAATGAATGTTATTGTTAACATATAAATAAAATAACGATAATATTTAATTTTTTTTTGCATATTAATCAATTTATTATTTTTTTTATACCATGAATAATAATAATATATCAAATATTATTTGAATTTTTGAAAATATATTTATTATAAAATGGTGAAATATCAAAGAATACATCATTAATGAAATTTTGTGAAAGATATATATTAATTGTGACATGGTATTATTATCATATGATTTGTTTGATATATAAAGATAGATTGAATTTACGGGCATGGTTACAAAATATATTTTAATTGAATATATAATCATTCCTACTAGCAATTGCATAATTTTTATTACATAAACATGATATATAAATTATAATATTAAATGGAAATTATAATTATTATTTAAAAATATATATATTTATGATATATTATAAAATGAATATTATTTTTTTAAATATATATTCATGTATTATAAATAAATTAATTGATGTGATATTTATATAATCTATATATGTTAGAAGATGATATTATAAATTATAATATTAGATTTTTTAATATTAATTGAGCTCTATATTTTCGAAATTAAATATTATATATAAAATTTAATAAAAATATATTAATGTTAATTAATATGCTTTATAATATAACATAGAATTTTGATATATAAAAATAATATTTTGTATAGATTTTTTAAAAACTAAATTATTTTTATTTTAAATTATGTGAATTGATGTTAACTCACATAAAATTGTAACAAAAATGAATATATTATTGAAATATTTACTTTTCATAATTTGTATAAATTGATTGTTTATTCGATTTTGAAATTCGAATTATAAATGTTAAATAACATATATAATTGACAATTATTGAATATTATTAATGATAATTGATAATGGAAAAGAAAATCTGTTATTGTGATTTTGAAATATTAAATGTATTAGTTAATTGAATATTTTTGACATTATTTGTTGTAAAATTGATGTGATGATACATTTAATTATATATTTAATATTCTATATATGACATTATATTGAATGTTGATAAAGTAGATTGAATTTTTTGATGAATTTTCAATCATTTTAGATTATAAAATATATGGTTTCTATCAAAATGGTTATAATATTATAGAAATTGCATTGATATATTGGATTGAATTTTTTATATACTGTGATATATTATACATTATGATATACATTTTTTATATATGTATTGATTATGATATATTTTGTAATATTATTGATTATACATGGGAAATTTGATATAAATATCAAATGAATATATAAACATAATATAAAATGCTTAACTATTTGATATCGATATTTATTAGATATTTTTTGTATTAACTTAGTTATATAGATGGAGAATTGATACACACAATTATGATTTTGATGTAAGTATTTGTTAATTTATTGAAATAGGTGGAAATAATAATTATTTATAATTTATGACCATATTTTAATTATGATCTTTATATGTATATAATAGTAGTAAAATGAATTTATATAAAAGAGTTGTGGAATGATGTTGATATAAACATTGAAATATGATATTAATGAAATATCTAATTAATATTTTACAATATGTTTATGATAATGATAAAATAAAAAATGATATAATGGATCTATTATTCTTTTAAACATAATCATGAATGATTTAATAATAATTTATTTATATAATAAAATATATTTCGTGTTCGATGATTGAATTAATGATATGTTAGAGATTGGATTTAAAAATTATGCATATTATATATATTTGAATTATATTATATATATATTTTGGTTTATGAAATTTAATTATTGCTATATTTTTGAATAAATGTTAATGGAGCTATAATATTAAAAATATGTATATGTCATGAATAATAAAATCATATTATGAATGTTCCAATCATTATTTGATTATTGTTAATATTATGGGAATAGATTGAATAAGGAGTAGATGAGATATTTAATGTGACAATATTGTATTACAATTTGAAAGTTAGACTATACCAATATTTGAAAATATGGTTTTGTGAAATTAATTTATAATAATATTAATTATTGCCTATTTGTATAAATTATTTTTTTGATAAGAATTTATGAAAAATAATTTATAAAAATTAATTATTAAAAAAATATGATAAAATTTAATAATGCTATTAAAAAAAATGAAAATATTTGAATGTGATTAAATACTTATATGTATAACATTGATAAATGTTTATTATAATTATAAATACAATCAACGATATATAATATATTTTATTAATATTTCGAATATACATGTAAATTATATGAAAACTCATGATTTATTGTAAATTTAAATAATTTTATTATGTGAAAAAATTAAAAATGATGTTAATTTCATAATGTTGATAAAATTTGTAAATCATTGAAAATGAAACATTTATTATTTATAGGTTAGAAATTAATATTATAATATGAATATATTATTTATTAATATAATTTTCCTATGAAATAGGTAATGTATAATTTATATTAACATGAAACTGTATAAATATGTTTTAAATTTATATAATATATTTAATATATATATGTGCTATATGGTGTATTGTTGTTAAATTAAGAGTATCTCATTCAAATTTGTTTAATTTAGAATATGTTTTATAATTTATCATTCTTTTAAATTTAAATGGATGTCTACATATATGTATTTTTTGAATAAATATTTTTATAATTATGTAAATTACTGTTGATTATGGATATTGATAAAAAAAAGTATATGATCATTAAACCATGTTTGCATTTAATGTGTTTTCTTTTAATATTGTTTTTTTTTATATATATTAAATTATAATATACAATATATCATATATTTGATGTGATAGATAATTATTTTTTTTATGAATTTTTATACAGAATTTTATATATTATGATGAATTTGAAGCATAATAAATTTTGATATTATATTCCTTTTTTTTTTTAGTTACTTAGAAATTTTTTTTCATTAAATATTTATTATTTAATTATATTTGAATTCTAATTATATGAATATATAATAATAAAATTGTATTGTTACATATGATGTATGGTTGGTTATAATTAATTATTGATATGATATTGATTATATAAGATATCTAAATTTATTAATTAATGATTTGAATTTGAATTATAATAAATAAATATATGTATTATACTAAAATACTTTTATTATTATGAAAATATGTTTGATGATTAAATTTAATTATACATTATTATTATAATATAATTTATCTAATATTTATTTAAATATAATATGTATTTAAGATGATAATTTTTTGGTTATTATATTACAGATGTTTTAAAACAATATGAAATTGTTATATATATTAAACATTGTATGTTGTTATTTTTTTAATCATGTTGCATTATATTTACATCAAATATATATATGTAATTGAAATATCATTATTTGAAATTTATTATATATTTATATTTATTTTGTAATGGTGAATTTTAATTTGATGATGATTGTGATTAAAAGATTGTTTGTTTTGATTAAATATTATCTATATTGTGTACATATATTCTAGATTTCCTATTTTTATAAAAATTTAATAATAAAAAATGTCTGAAGTTGTAATTATTCATGAGTTAATATGATTGAATTATATAATGATATAAGTTTATTAAGTTATAAATTATGTAGATACTATTTCTATTTCAAATGACATAATTTTAATTGATTTTATTTTGATGAAACAATTGAATGTAGAAAAAGATAAATATAGATTATTTGAAATGTGGTGGATTTAACATTTTTATTTGTTATTATATATAAGAATTAAATGTTGATATCTATGTAATTTTATGCTAAGTTTAAAAAATAGAAATAAATGTAATTTTTAAGAACTATGTTATGAAAATCAAAGTTTAAAATGATTTTTTATATTATTTAGTATTTATTTAATTTGAATTATGAAAGATTAATTAATCAATTGTATATTGATTAATATAGCTATATTTGATTATCAAATGTGACCTTGATTCTATGATTAGATATGTTCAGTAGTACAGGATTAATTTTGCAAAAAAAGTATAAATTATTCATTAGATTTAAAGATTCTATGTAATTTTGAAATGATGAAATAAATGAAAATTTTTGGGAATGTATATTGTGAAATAATATAAATTAAACATTTTTGAGGTTGAAATTATATTGATATTATATAATATTATATTATTCATATGAATAGAATTATTTATTATATTGGATACATTTCTCAAAGATGTATTATATTAATAAGTAAACATATAAGATTTAATAAATTGTACATATATGTTACAATAGATATAGGGTTTTTAAAATATGTATCAATATTTGTATATATATAAATGGGTATATTAATTTTCATGGTGTGAAATAAAGAAAAATTTATCAAATAATTGAATAATAAATATAATGATGTTATCATTCATATTTATGATTTTCTATTTTATATAAAAATTATAAATTTATCTTTGAATGTTTATAATATGATTTGAAAAATTTTCGATGTACTGCTGGGGATATATGGACTATAAGTTTAAACGGTTGTTTTAGCATTTATCTTTTAACAGTTATTAGTGATAAGTAATCAATTAGTGTTTATGATATAAATGGATGTCACCTATAGAGTTTATCTTTGGTTATAAAAGGATCTCTAGGTAGGGTTTTAGAAAAATTATAAAACAGATTAACAAACACAAAACCAAGTCATTAGTATTGTATTTAGGGATCTGCAACTTAGGCAGATTCAAAGGTTTATAATAGAAATCGTTTGAGAAACTATTGAGTGTTCTTCTTGATATTGTTAACTAGTTTCCGCATAGTTAAACATATTTTATTAAGTGTTTCTTTGCTATAATTGGATTTATTCACAGGATGGTAACATCCTATACACGGTTAAAGGTTAGTATACTAAGAGGAATAGCGTTCTACAATGGTATCAGAGCCTGTGAAGAGGACTCTGATCAGAAGAAATTTTAAATCTCAATCGAAATCTTTCTAACAACTCTATAAAAAGAATGTCTGAAATAACAGAACATATCCCTACCACCTCGTCCGTTACCTGACATGTAAAGAATCCTTTAATCAAGAGAAGGTGATATGCTCTATGGTCATGAGATGCGTACAGTTAACATGCTAATCATAGATCAAGAGTTACTATGGGAAATAAATCACCAGATGGAAAATCCAGAACTCACAACTGATCCTGCAAGTCCTCCCTCAGTGTCTGCACCAAGAGCGTTCATTGCTTGCAAAAACGCAAGAAGAATACAATGAGAAAGCATTAATTTACTGCTTATCATGTCACAGATACCTGATAGACATCTTCTCGTTTTACATGATGTGGGTTAGATGCAAGGATCTTTACTGGAATAGAGCCCATAAAGCAAGGATATAGAGGAAAACGAAGCATCAAAGAAGATGCAAAAGAATTGTTTGATATACAAACAATTTGAAGACATTTCGTACTATTGGTATATAGGGAGAACGAGATATCAGCATACGAAAGGTTTCAGCATATTCTTAGCATGCATCTGAATAGACATGATGCTACGGTGTCTCATTGAAGTGCATTATTGGATAGTTTCTAAGAAGTCCATCGGTATGGCATGTAGTGGTACCATGATTTGGGGGACAACCTGGATAGACGAGTTTGACTTGATGATCTCTTTTAATTTTAAAAATATTTTCTTAAATCCTTTTAAAAAATAAAAACTTAAAGGTGTATGAGCATGATGAAATGTGTCCAAATTCAAAACATCTCAAACATTGCTTTTCTGTCACAGAAGTCTAAGGCAGTACTTTGAAACAAAGTACTGCTTTGAACAGCACATATCACCAAAAAGGGTATACTCAGCTATCTCAAGCAAAGTGCCAAAACTACTCCAAACTGTGCTTACTCATCAGATGAAATCATATGTTCCTTCTTTTCTCAACAAGCATCTATGCAACAACTCATGATGATGAAAGGGCCCCAACCCACCCACCCCCCCTTGCTGCTAAATTGATGAATATGCTATGAAGAATTGGACATTAGATGGCAAGTGGTTATGATTAACTGCAAGGATTAGGAAGTTTATGAGGAAGACCAGGAAGACCATTGGATCTAAAGCCAAAGATGTGGGTGGGAGATCACTTTTGACAAATCCAGAAGAATGAATGTTTTCAAATTGTCAAAAGTTGGGTCATTTTGCTAGAGAGTGCCGGTTTGCTAAGTATCAAGAAAACAGAGCAAATGGTCGTCAGGAAAAGAAGATTGTGGCTATTGAAGATTCAAACTCAAAAGCCTTGGTGGCAACAGACAACAATGAAGATATTGATTGGTACCAAGCCGATTTGATGTGAAACAGTGACATTTGCTATGATGGCACTTGATGGAGTTGAACAAGACTGATTGGAGCATGGAGTTTGATGTAGAACACTGTGGCACCTTTTGGACCAAGATGGACTTGGTGATTTTGCTGAGCCACTTAAATGATGATGAATGCACCAGTTGTCTCTAGCTTTAATGGCTACAAACTCAGAGCGTACCTTATGTTCCAAATGTAGTAAGTCTTATAAACTGTTGCTTGAAAACTATCAAAAGAAAGAGATATTTTCAAAGAGCTAGTGACTGAATTTAGGATTTCAAATGAGCTTAGAGTCATTAGAGGTCATGCTTTTAAAACAATGAAAAAGAATGGAATATGCATGGGGTGATAAGTATGAACAAATGGAATATGACTTAAAGATAAAGAGATTGAAACTGGAAGAAAACAAAAGGGAATTAGCAAGTCTTAAAAGAACGAGTGATTTCAAGTAAAACTTGGAAAAATGGTCAAATGCGGGGGGGTGGGGGGGCTTCAGTACTTCAATATGAAAGTCCAAACAAACAATGATATGTGTCTGACTAAGTCAATGTATAGGGTTTGGGATTGAGTCTAAGCAATAGTATGGAAAGTATCATTTCATCTGGGATGAAAATTTGAATGATACTGGTACAAACATTCAAAGAGAAAAGGCCTACAAGCAGTACCTTCCACCTAACAGTTACCAATTATTCACCTAGGGGAAATGTATCTTTACAGGGTAGATGAACTAGCCATAGGGGAATAAAAGTTGTTAATCAAGAGAAAACAAATCAAGTCAACCAGAAATTGATAGAAATAATGTCTTTAATTGAAGATTGGTTGATAGTGATGATGAGAGACTGAAGTTTCAGAAAGTCCAAATGGAAACTGCTTTTAACTCAGAGAACAGTGAAACATCTTTTGAAAACCGGTCACCAAACAGTCAAAACAGTTTTGGACAAGAATCTAGAACAAAGGGACTTGGGAACCAAAGGGGGTAAATTATGTTTGTATGTTTACAGTCCTAAATCATTTAATAAGTATTGTAACCTAATGAAGAACCTTCAAACAATCCAAACTTCATAAACACTATGGGAATACAGGGTTCAAGGGAATCAAGACCAGTTTGGAACAAACATCCAAAGAGTGAACCATAGAATTTCTCAAGGAAACTTCTAGGGACCCCTAATCATAAGGTGAGATCCTTTATTCCTTCAGCAGTACTTACAAGGAATGGGTTGCTAAGTACTGCTAGACCAAAAATGACACAAACAGTACCCTCAAAAAGTACTGCAAATGTGACTTATCAAGGTACTGCTAGATCTAGAGTACCACAAGCAGTACTTTCACGAAGTACTGATGGAAGTTATTATCCAAGGATGGATAGAAGATCTAGAATCTCAAGTTACTCACCATTTTCAAGGTCTTCTAACCCAAGGACTACTCATAGACCACAAAGACCCAAGAAAATTGTTAAGTCGATCTGGGTAAAGAAAAGAAGTACTGCTGTATCCAAGCCAGTACTTCCACAAACTGTAAAAATAATGCAATGATACGTCCAAAACAAAATGGAACCAAAAGGGAAACTATCTAGACTCTGTGAATAGGGGTAAATGGATCTTACAACTCAAGCAATTTGAGTATGTAACTCCATTAGGGGTATCCAAGTCAGTTATGTCTTGGTCACTAAAAGAGTCTAATTCTCTGAAAATGATTCATGTAACAGACCTGCGCGCAATTCCCAGAAGAAGATCTCAAGCGACTCAGCATATGGCGTAATTGGGTACATCTATAGAAGTGTGCAATATAGCAATTAATCACTCTGAGCGCCCCACTTGCCGTAAGTATGACTATGGGAGACATAGACAAGTACAGTGATACATCGCTTAACACAGAAACAGGATTATTACCGATTATAAGTGTTCAAGGTTGTGACTTCAAATCCATGATAGGTCCTTTGGTAATGACTCTAAAGAGTTTGGATAAGAATCTCAAGGTAAACGGAACCATTTAGACACATGCTTAGATTTTGCAGAAATGTCTAGCTATGTGGATGCCAGCTCAAGTCTTACATAATACCCTGACGTTACGGGGCTTATTAAGTCTTATATTCAAGTTACTCATTCGTACATTTCTGTGTTTATTGACAGCATCACTTAGGTTCTCTTCTCAGATAAAGGATGTCATTTATCATTTCGAAGTGTGCATCCAAATTCAAGTCATTTGGTTATGAAGAATTTAGTAGTAATTCTTAGAAGCTAACTAGAAAGTGAGAAGTGTGAAATGATGGATTGTCTACCAGCTTGGATGTCTAATACAAACGAATAGATATATATTATTCCCTTTCTTAACCTGGTGGGATTCACTATTGTTTGGTTTGCCACAAAAGGCAACAGAGGTTGAAGCTTCTTTTGTCCTATGGCCACAGAAGACTGGGGACATCCTATTAAGGTGTCCAACACTTCACTAAAATATCAAACAAGTTGGTTAAAGGCAATATGGGTCAAGAGGAGTGTTTACCTTCAAAGACATTCATGCTTTGAATCGACTCAGTGTGTGGGACATGTAGAACAGAAGGGTTAGCGTCGCGTGTTTTAAACAGCCAGGGCATCTTGTTATGCAAGGAGATTGAGGAAATGACTAAGTACGGAGAACCTCTTGAATTGCTGCCACAATGGATAGTTGTCCCTTGGGACAAGACCATGTTTCATAGAGAGTATAATATTATAAATAAACAAGAATAAAGTACGTGCTTGGTGGTCACTGAATTGGGACTCGCTAGCAAAGCAAAGCAAATTCAGTTGGTGTGTTTTTCTTGGAAACTTTCTTATCAAGGTATTGAAACATATGATATGCTTCATGATCTTGATTGATTAGAATAGTTGGGTTTGGAAACAGGCTTAAGACATAAAGTGAAAGGACCCATCAGGTCGTGATCAATGGATAACAGGAGTTCAAGAATCACAACTTATGAATTGAGTTTTGTGCAAAAGGAAAAGGAATCAAAGAAGAGGTGTTTATTATAGTGAGACTAGCCATTGCGATGGATGCCAGAAGTCCTCTAGACAGCCAAAATGGGTTGTTGCAGCGGAAAGTAAGAGAATGATTAGGGACTGTCTCAATTGAAGAAAAGACTTGCTATTGAAACCATGTTTGCAGTACTCCCTGTTTACATATTCAAATGTTTAGCTGAAGCAGTAATACTGCTTGCTATGTGCTTATAGAGTTTTGGTTGACTAAACCTCAAATGAAGACGCCATGTATGTGGAAATTTTGATGGAAGATCTCCAAAAGGGAGACATCAGTTTCATGAGACCATTTTGGATGTTCTCTGACTCATAATTAATTACTTGGAAGAAATTTTGGGGTAAGGGTTTAGAAGGCTAGTAAGAAGAAGAAGGAAGGGATAATCTGTTGGGTTACTCTACTAACAGCAAAAGGGTGTTTAGCGTCTATAACAGGGTCACAAGAAGGTTTCTGCAAGATGTATTCATGTAAACTTTACTTGGAGAATCAGGGAAATCAAAAGGGAAAAGGTCCTGATTGGATGTTTATGATCTTGACCTTCTACAGCTGCCCATCCATGAATTACATTTGTAAGGAAAGATAACTATGCTGATTCAAAAGATCAGGGAATTATCTTGATGGATGACTGTTGATGATTTAGTATAAACCAGCTCATATTCTTTGATCATACAGCCCTGCCTATACATCCAGAGGAGGTTACATACTTGCTGCCAAAGACATTCCATTTAGTCCTGTTGTTGAAGAAACAAGACTTACTTTACATAGATTGACAGACTTATGATTTTGAATATGCATTAGAGAATCTCTTGCCAGCAACATAATGTATGATCAATAGGATTGCTTTTGAAGAAGGAAAAGATAAATGAGAAACAGCGACTGACAAGGTGGAAATTAGAATGTGTTGACAGTACTTTCACTTAAGTAGTCTGACTATACACCTCCTCAAAGTACTGGCCAATACACCTACAGATTCTGGGATGATGATACTCCAAAAGATGGTATGTTTGTTTTCTTACAAACTCTGTTTTGATGACTGAGATGGAAGGGGGAGTAGCTGACTACAACAAATTGGATCCTACCATATGTCCCTACTACTCCCACACTGATTGAATCATAAGATTCATCCTCAAAGTCAATCTCAAATTTATTGGGTAAATAGTACTGCTGGGGTTTCAAAACAAGAAGAAAGCTTTCAAGAACGTTACTTCCAAAAGCATACATCAAGCATTGACTGTCTTTTATATACAAACAAAAAAGAACTAACAACAAAAGCATGACAGCAAATGACTGGCCTGTTTGCTTGTTTCTTAATCTCAAGAGGAACCCAAAAAAGATCTCTCAAGCCTTAGCAGGATGAAAGTTGGGGTTGAAGAGCGATGTAAAGAAGAGTCTGCTTCAATTCAAGTACAGAGTATGGGTGTTATGTGACCTTACAGAAGCAGAAGAGGAGGTGATTTGGAACTAAATGGTTTTTTTAGAAACAAGAGAGATGAATGGGGTACTATTATCAAGAAACAAGGCACGCCCTTAGTTTGCACAAGGAAGTAACGGACCATGAAGAGAAGGTGTAGGATTATGATGAAGTGTTTATGCACCAGTTGCCCGAATTGAAGACAATCAGACTCTTTTGTGTGCATTTGCATCTTTATGGGCTCATTGTCTATCTGATGATTGTCAAGGAGTGCATTCTTTATATGGCAAACATCACAGAAGAAGTGTATGTCAAAACAGCCTACGGGTTTTGAAGATCCTGCTAATCCAATAAGGTTTAAAGGAGTTGTCAAGGCACTTTATGGAAGTGCATCCAAAAGCCCCAGAGCATGGTATTATATGAACGAACTTTCCACTTTTCTTTTGACGCATGGATATAGGAGAGGGGATATTGATAAAACATTTGTTTATTTATGAAGGATAGAAGAGCTTTATCATGTGGGTACAGGTATATGTGATGATATCATCTTTGGATCCTACTAGCCTTCTATGGTGAAGGATTTGAAGATCTTATGCAACAAGGAATGTCAAGGATGAGTTCCATGGGGGTTCTCACTTTCTTTTTGGGGCTCAAAGGTCAAGAAACAACCAATGGTGGATTTTTCTAAGTCAAGACAAATATGTGTAAAGATATTCTCACAAGTTTGACTTCTTGAACCATTAAGCCAGCATCCATCCCCCATTGAAGGCTCATAAATCTCTGGAAATAGATGAAAGAAGGGTGTAGAATGTTGATGTACATCTTTTAGGTCTTATGTATTGGGTGTCATGTACTTAAATGCTTCATGAACAGGACATAAAGTTTGATGTTTGTCTGTGTGCAAGATTTAAAGTACACTACAAAGGTTTGTTTCATCTACAAGTGGCTAGTCTAAAAGGGATCTTTAGGTACCTCAAACATAAACCACAAAATTGGGTTTATGGTATCCTAAAGGACTTCCTTTTCTCTTGGGAGGACTTTTTCGGAACGTGATATGCTGGGGACAATCATATGATAGAAGATCCAACTTCAGGTGGATGTCAGTCATATTGGAAAGATGAACTAAGGTTTCGTAGGCAATGCAAGAATCAAACAATAGTTGCTATATCTTTATACTGAGGTCAGAATATGTGGCAGCTTTTGATAAGTTGTGTGCTCAGGGTAAAAATTAAAAAAATCATCCACTAAAACATAAAAAAAAAATATATAAAAAATATACAAAAAGCTTACAAGTACCACTATAACAGCAACGGGTAAATATCCACCTACTGTGGATGCATAAATCAAACTACTTGATTATGGATTTAAACTTATGAACACTGTGAAATCCATATAGACAATCAGTGCACCATTTGCATTGGAAGAATTCCTGTTTTTTCACTACCGAAGTCCAAGCATATTCGATTCGACATCACTTAATACGAGATTGTTATGAGCTATGGGCTCATTAATGTGGTCAAGGTTCATACTGATGACAATGTACTATCACTTTATGCCCAATAAAGGGGGGTTGTTAAAAAAAGGCAGATTTACTTACCAAGCTTTGACTTGGCATTGATTATACTTTTTAGGTAAGGTAAACAATTGGGTTGATTTGAACCATTTGCTATCTGTGAAGGTGGGGGAAGGTGGTAATAGTTTCGATGATTCGTGTATGTTGTTTTATTGATGGGGAAGTTGTGTTTTCGGGTTTCTTTTGTATTTTTTTTTTTTTTGTGGTTTGGGTTTGTTGATTTGTTTATTTTGTGGGTGATTTGCGGGGGGGTGCTTTTATTGGGGCTGTTGTGTTTTTGTTGTGATCTTAGTGTTTTTTATTTTGGTTGGGTTTTTTTTTTGATGTATATTTATTATTTTAGTTAGAGATAGCTATGTATGAGGTACGTTTAGTGTTTTGCGGGGGGTTTGGGGGGGATGTGGTTTTGGTAGATGGTTGAGTTGGATTATGATTATTTTTGTGGTATATTGGGTGTAATTCTGGTATGTTGTGTGTTGTATATGGTTTTTTTTGGATTGTGGTTGGGTGTTGAATTGAGATGGTAGTGTTTGTTGAGTATTTAGTAGTTTTTATGTGCGCTAGGAGTTTTGTGAATTTTCGGTTAAGTTAGCTTTTTAATTTTGTTTGTGCTTTCTGTTTTTGTCTTGATGGGTTTTTTTTTTGTTAGGTTGTTGATTTTTATTATGGGTTTTGGGTTTGGTGTTAACTAGTGTGATTGAATTCGTTAGTTTTTTTTGACTAGTTGATTTGACTCTGAATTGGTAAATTACTGTCTATCTGTAAGTTGTTATGGAACACAATATTAATTTAAGATTGATTATATGTTAGAGATAAAAATATCATAGATCGAAAATGATCTTTATTTTAAATTTAATAGGGCGTGAGTTTAATTTTTAAAGATGTGCTTTATTGTAATTGTTTAATTAGTATGTGTAGATAATTAGGACATTTGTAATGGTTATTATATGATGTGTAAAGAGTGTAATTTAGATCATATGGTATTTTTGATTAGAAATATGTATAAATATTTGATAGGTTATTTGGGTGGTTGGTATGTAATGATCAATGGAAGCTGACGTGTTGAGTGTCATCGATAGTAGATTGAGTGGTAGTGAAATTCGTGTGAAGAATTGTTTATGGTGGATTTTAGATCTGTTTGTTCTGTGTGGATTGTATTAATTGTAATATTAGTTTTAAAACTTTAGCAAGATGCAATAGAGTTAGTAATAAATATTTCAGCATAAAATATATTAGGAATGTCATAGAGAGTGGTACATACTATAAGTTAATGTTTAATAAGGATCGAGTTTGGTAGGAAAGAAATCTCGAAATAATATTTAATAAAATTTGTTTATAACTAAAAAATTATCTATTTTGAACACCCAAAGGGGCAAGGGGGGTAAATGATGAAATAGCGTTAGAAAGGTGAATAATGTGTACTATAGAAATTGAAAAGAAAATGGTGCGTGTGAAGAGTTTACCTTATTTAAAGGGTTTTTTAGTTTTTATTCTAGTTTCGTAAAAACTAATTTTCGAAGAGAATGTTAAGGTTAATAGTCTCATAATTAAAGAGTGATTGAACTGATTCTCTTGATTAAGTAAAATGTAAAGATTAAGGGGCTAGTCAATGATTTTTCCAATTACTCACAACAAACAGAAAAAATCTTATAGGTGAATATCATATTAATAAACGTTAATATAGTACTTAAACGTTATTCCTGTAAGTTTAAAGGATAATGATTTCCTAACCAAGACAATGAATCATTAAGACAGTATTAATATTCAATTAAAATATTTAAAGTTAAGAGAAAAATTGGTATCATAAAATTATTACAGATAAAGGGGGAGTACAAGATGTATATTCACCTTAATCTAACCGCAATCTAAGCAATAATAATCATCTCCAAACAAGTTTAACTAAAACAAATCAAAAGGGATTTAAATGGTTCAAAAATATACTACTTGTGATAATGTATGAGAATGAAACAATCAAGGTAAATTATTGATCTTTTAATACAAATTAATCTTGAAAATATATTATGAACAATAAATCTCTAGTATTTAAAAATCTACAACAAATCTAAGTTAACGATTAATTAATTAATGCCCAGTTTTTCCAAGAAATAACGGAAAAAATTGTGAAATATATTTAAGGAGGGGGGAGGAGAGAATACGCATGAATTATTAATTCAAGCTTTATAAACATTTAAACAAAAGCAGTAATACATCAAAAATATAATTAGAGATATATCACATATAAAGAGTGACTGTGTGATTTCAAGTATAGTACTGATTTGGTTAGATTGATTTTTTGATTGCCACTCTAGATATATTTGAGGGGAATAAGAAAGAGGATAGATGATGATTTTTCAGATGTTTGATGACTTGAAGTAGATTGCTTTGCGCAAAAGTGGAAGGGTTGTCGTTGCACATAT
This sequence comes from Tanacetum coccineum, assembly GCA_026074375.1. Taxonomy (NCBI): domain Eukaryota; kingdom Viridiplantae; phylum Streptophyta; class Magnoliopsida; order Asterales; family Asteraceae; genus Tanacetum; species Tanacetum coccineum. The sequence continues at coordinate 29,498 of BQNB010041461.1, forward strand.
TTGAGTTGGACATATCTTTTAAGTTGTAAAAGTACTGCTTAGCCAACTCAAAGTATACTTGCCTTAGAAAAAGTACGGCTTAGACAACTAAAGTACTGTTCTAACGTTAAAAAGGTCATGTCGTGTCATACAGGTAAAACATATTGATTTTGCGCCTAAAAACGTTATCTAAACAGGTAACTTCTTAGTAGCCGTCGCACTATAAATATATAATGAATTGCATTTTTTCTTCTCACTTTACTTACTTTCCTTATAAATTTTTTAATTTCCAACCTCCGACGCACATCAAATCTTTTCAAATGGAAAATTTGTACTCTTTAACAAGCCCAACAGATTGCGTGTGTGGAAAATGAAGGACAGAATGCTGATTTTATCAAATAGCGACTTTTCTTTTTCTCCATTGGCGCTTCCATCCAATTACTCTTTGTTGGTTGATCACTGTTCGCATTTGCGTCCTTGGCTTCTTCAATTTTGGGGCTAACGCTTCTCTTCCAAGTGATTTCAATGACGTTCCTCACATCCGCGCCAAGGGTAGCTGGCAAGAAGAAGATTTTGATTTCTGAAGCAACCCATTCGAGCTGACTGCTCTTTGACGAATGAAAATGGTCGTTGATTGCTTTCCTAAGGGCAAAAAGTTATTTGGGATACGCTCAGTGATATTGGCTCTACGAGGGGATATAAACATCAAGCGTATGATTAATGAAGTCGCTCACATTGAAGCTAAGGTAGCTGGAAAGAAGATATTGGTGTCAGAAGCTTCAGTTCGTACTGATTTGATGTTTAATGATGAAGATGGCACTAACTGTTTTGATAATCAGGTAATTTGGGACACTTTAAGGGATATTGGTTATGAAGGAAGTCTTACACTACTCTCTTTTTCTAAACCTCTCTTAAGTCCTCAATGGAAATACTTGGTTCATACCTTACTTCATTGTCTAAGCTCTAAGAGTACTTCATGGGATCAATTTGGGACAAATATTGCATCTGCTTTGGTAGGACTAGCTACAAATCAGAAGTTCAACTTCTCTAAGCTGATTTTTGATGGAATGTTAAGGAATCTCAAGGATAGCAAGCCCTTTTTGATGTATCCCAGGTTCATTCAACTGTTCTTGAATAAACAGCTTGAGGGTAGTACCAAACCTCAAAATTTCTTACCAACAGTTGTTTTACCACCAAAAGTGTTTACCTTTATGAGCAAGTGTAGTCCTAAGTTTTCCGGGAAGCTCACACCTCTAACTCCTCCTATGTTAGAAGTTGCTACTGCTGTAAGGGCTGAACATTCATTGCATACTGAAGAACTTGACATTACTCCATCCTCACATCACAGTGATGATTCCTCAGCTGGTAAAAAGGCAGAAAGTCCAAGTCCAGTTGCTTCTGAAAGACCAGCTTCTCCCAATGATTATACTCCCACAGATGAGGTTCAGACATCTGGAGGAGATGAGGGAAATCTTGATCTTTATGGATTAACTAGAGAGGTTCTCAAACTGAAAAAGCAAACTGCTAAACAAGCTGCTCAAATTCTTAGGCTTAAGACAAAGATAAAGATCCTTGTGAAGAAAGTTAAGCCTGTGATTGCTGAATACAGTTCTTTTGTCAAGCTTAAAGCTACTTTGTCTAAGAAGAAAAAGCTTAAGAAGGCACATAAAAAGAAATCATCTTCTTTCAAACAGGGGAGGAAGAAAGTCTCTGATGGAAGTACTGGTTTGAATGAAGATGATGTTAATTCAGGTGATTCTCAAATGATGGATATTGATGATACTATTTCTGCTGAGGTTCATGAAGGTACTGCTCAAGTAAATGAAGGTACTGCTGAAGTTCATGAAGGTACTGCTGAGGTAAATGAAAGCACTGCTGGGGCAAATCTAAGTACTGAACCTTCAATGAAAGAAGTGGAAGATGAAGCTGGTCCTTCAACCTTTCAAGATGAGTCTGATGAGTTCATTCAAAATGATACCTCAATTGCTGATATCTTGGTTAATATCACAAGACCAAGAAGAGGAGCAGGAATTACCATTCCTGGTAATATTCCTGAGCAAGAAAGACCTGAATCACCAACTCTAATTCTTGATCCAAAAGATAAAGGTAAGGGCATAATGAAGGAAGAACCCAAGAAGAAGAAGCTTACTCTTCAACAATTAAGAGCTGCTGAGACTGCAAATGATGAAGAAGTTGCTAGAAAAGTTACAGCTGAATGGGAAGAAGAGGAGGAAAGAAAAAGACTTGCTGGTCTTGAAAGACTACAAGCTGAATTAGAGGATTATGAGATGATTGCTGCAGAGGTGCAAAGAACAGAAAGAGAGAATTTTACTGAAGAACAAAAGGCAAAGTTTTTGGTGGAGACTATAGCTGCTCAAAGGAGATTTAGAGCAGAGCAACAAGCAGCATTAAAAAGAAGCAAACTATACATTTCTCAGCTAAGAAATCAGATGATGAAGTATATAAGGAATGTTGGTGGTAAAGCTTATAGAAACCTCAAAAACAAGAGTTATGAAGAAATCAGGGATATTTATGAAAAGGTGAAGAGGTTCAATGACAAATTTGTTGCTATTGGGTCAACAGAAGATGAACAAGCTATTAAGGAGATGAATGTAAAAGCTGAAGAACCTTCAAAGAAGAGAAAAGGTACCATTAGAAAAATGAAGTCATCAAGGATAATCAAAAAGAGAAAAATACAAAAGTCAGATGATGAGCTTAAGGATTTTCTAACGGGTTTGAAATTTTGAAGATGATAGTGCTCATGATGTAGATGTTATGGAACACACTCTGTGATCTCTAATTTTACAATTATTCAATTCACCTGAAGGGAACAATTGTATTCAAAAGAAGCCAATAGGCATATAAGAGCAATCGACACTTCTCAATGATGTTTTGCATATATTAGGTCAGACAAGATTTGCATCACTTGCATTAGATTGGTGATAGAATACTACTGAACATTTTTTCCTTCAACTGGCTTAGGTTTGATTTTGCGTGGAGAATCTAACAACTATGATGGGAAACAGCCAAATGAAAGTGTATGATGAACTGTGGAGAAATCAGACCTGAATGGGAAATCATAAGTTGGAGTTTTATGAGTCCATAGGGGTGATATATGGAATTGGTGAATGGGACTGTGATAATATGTTGGTAGAAACAAAGGTATCCACTTATAGAAGTGCTTATGCAAAGAATGTTTAGGTTACGTTAGACGTTCCAAAAGGAAAACAGAGGTCTGCTTTGTATAGTTATAAGATTTGGTGATGATAGCACAAGGAAGAATGGGAAAGAGAAAGAGGAAGGATTTGGTATGATATTAATTTATCAAATATGTTTTTAATAAAATTAACTTATGTTTTTGATAAATGAAAAAGATAAGTACTAGAAGTACTTTGTTGGAAAGTACTGTCAGCTTAGTTGATTTTTGATAGAAGAGTAAAACAAATGTTTTTGTATAATAAATAGTTTTAATGTTGCAATAAGGTTTAGCCACACATTGATTTTTTTGAAGATAAATAAAAGGTTTTATAGGGGATTGAGTGATGGTTAACCACCACAAAGCAAATGGTAATTCAATTCAACCATGTCTAGCAGACATAAGAATTGGCTAGTCCAAATCAAACAGTTTTGGTAAAGACATCTCAAATCTGTTGATGGTTGACAATTTACCAAAAATTGTATGGTGCTATACCACATAGTATTGCTCTGGACGTATTGGCTACTCCAGAGCAAACGGCTTTTGGTAAAGAGAACTCAAATCCGTTGATAGCTTTAATAGTTTGCTCAAAACTATATGGTCCTCAACTCACCAATGTTTAAATTACTGAGAGTTGACTAGTCCTGAGCAAACGGCTACAGGTAAAGACATGACAAATCCGTTCTTGGTTGTGATAGTTTACCAAAAACTATTCAGGTTTTCAACTCACCTAGGATTCATGTTCTGAGTAGTTGAAATGGTTTTTAGTTCCCCTTGGAGTTACCTTTTCTACGGTACCAATGATGGCTAGCCCAAGAGTGGATGGCTACTTGGTAAAGGCTCATAAAATCCATTTATGTTCCTGTGGTGGCCAGTTGCTGTTGAAGATTTGATTCAAGATGAATAATTGTTGCTGAACAAAGATTTCAAGATCATAAATACTCAGACATATCTATACATCAAAGAGTGAAAGTGTTATCAAGACTTCAAAGATCTGTAGAGGTGAAGGATAAACAAGAAAAAGATATGTCTGAATATTCATCAAGATGAAGATACTAGCTGAGCATGGAAGAAGATTGAAAACTTGAAGTTAAGCAAGTTAACATCAAGTTAGGGGAGGATTGTTAGGAAATATTGTAAGGTACTGCTGGCAGATAACAAAGTACTGCTAGTTATATCAAAGTACTGCTAGTTATATCAAAGTACTGCTAGTGATTAAAGTACTGTTAGTATAAAGTCAAAGTACTGCTTATAATAGTTTTAGAGTTCTAGAAGGATTGTATTAGGAGAAGATAAGAAATGTAGAATTGTCAAGCCCAATTAGTGGATAATACTTGCTGTCTATAAAAGGGAACCTTAGAAAGATAGCTAGGTACGTGTGTGAGTACAAGTATTAGAACAAATCTTAGAAGAAGATTTGGCAATTAGTATTGTTAGTGTTTTAGGGATCTGCAAAGTTAGGCAGATTCAAGGTGTGATAATAAAAGTAATCTTTTGATTATTGCTTTGTGTTCTTCTTAATATTGTCAATTAGATTCCGCATAATTGATAGTATTCATTGTCAGTGTTTCTTAGTTATTATCTTGGATTTATTCAAGGTAGTAACATCCTTTACAAGCTAAAGGTTCAACATATTATAGTACATCGATCCTACAATTTGTAGTATCTTTTGTAAATCACTAACTAAACTGAGATATCAGTTAGTAGAACTAGTCCTTGGAGTTGTATAGCATTAGATGGTGACATGTAATGTGTGACGATACCACTTGTGACTCGTTTGTGATTAATGAAAATACTATCTTTTGATTTCTAAATTCTACGTGAGTCGTTGTTATCTTTCTTTTCTTATTTCTTAAAGTTGTTCCTATTGATTGATGCAATCATTGAATGAATACTCATTATGATTTGAATTGCGTTGTAACTTCTTCTCCTCGTATTCTCAATCGCCATCGATATCATGGATCTCATGATGATTTGGCCCTCAACTATTTCTATCGATTGTAATCATTTCACCCATCCATTTTGTGAACCACTCTTTACTACGCTCATGCAAACCACTTATTGTTTAATAAGTTAATATAATATCACTGAGAAAATTTAAATTGTCAATCATTTTTATGAGTTAAATTTTTTTTTTAAAATATTGAGAATTATTAAATAGGTTAGCTATCTCCATATATAATTTTATTAAACATCTTGGTAAATTAATTTACTTTCATACATGAACGGTTCTGTAAAATCATTTTTGAATTCTATTTATAATAAGATGTTTTTACATTTAAATATGAAATGACATTTGTTTGAGACGAACTGAGCTTTTCGCATTGCTTTCCTAAATTATACATATGTCGTGCACCTACGTATATATTTAGAAGGGGTCATGAGGGTGAATAGTAGTCCAGTAAGATTTTTGAAAAGCGTCAACTTTTGAACCGTCATTACCGTAAAAGAAAGAAAATTTGGCTTGCAAGTATTACAATTAGGGTCATCTACATATGTCGCCAGTATTGATTCCCATCTCGAGATTAACAATTGTGGATGCGGTCTTACTTGACAATTGTTATTCTACCTCTTATTTCCTTTCTTTTCATCATGAAATTCTTTGGACACTTATCCAAATTATCGACTACTGATACCCGACTTGAAGTTTCGATGTTCCTATCCTTTTTTTCTCGACAAATCCTCCTTTGAGTAACGTGGGTAAAACTCCGAGATGCGTTCAGAGGTGAATAACGAATTAGGAAAGTATGGGGTTTATGCATATCCATTATGGTATTAGTCTCACTTTTGACTCGAAATTCGCCTGTGTGAATCACGCGTTGACCTCACTCTTCAATTGCTAACTCTAATTCTAGATTCCTTGATTCGAGTATTATATACATTACAAAATATAGCTATAATAGGTTTGAGAGTTATTCCTAGCTCAAGTAAATCAGAAGGAATTGAAGAAGAAGTTACTGGGAGACGTTCCTGTTATCCGAGATTTTTCCTGAGGTATTTCTCGAAGAATTACCTGGACTTCCGCCACCTAGGCAAGTTGAGTTCCGTATTGATCTTATCCTCGGTGCTGCACCTGTGGCACGTGCGCCATATCGTTTAGCACCATCCGAATTGAAGGAGTTGTCCGAGCAACTGAGAGAGTTGACAGAGAAAGATTTTATTCGACCAAGTTAGTCACCATGAGGAGCTCCGGTATTGTTCGTAAAGAAGAAGGATGGATCGTTCCGAATGTGCATTGATTACCGCGAACTGAATAAGTTGACGATCAAGAATCGATATCCATTACCGAGGATTAATGACTTATTTGATCAACTGCAAGGTTCTAGTGTTTATTCGAAGATTGATTTACGGTCTGGTTATCATAATTCGGCATCGCGCGAGGAAAGACATTCCAAATTCACAGCATTTAGAAAACTCGTTTCATGGGACATTATGAGTTTCAGTAAAGGCCTCTTTGGACTGACTATGCCCATGCAGTTATTTCATGGACTTGATTGAATCCGTGTGCAAGCCGTATCTTGATAAGCTGTGATTGTATGCATTGATGACCTTTTGATTTATTCTAAAAATAAAAGAAGAAAATAGTGAAACATTTGAAGATATCTTGAATGTGCTAAAAAGGATGCGAAAAAAGTTGTACTGCTAAGTTTTTCGAATTGATGTTTGGCTTGATCTCGTGCATTCTTGGCCATGTGATTGATAGTAGTGAAGTTCATGTTGATCCTGCGAAGATCGAAGCCATTAAAAATTAGGCTGCACCGGCTACACCACGGAAATTAAAAGTGTGACAATTTTGAGTTTTCGGCAGGGTTCTTATCGTAAGGTTTCTAAGGAGCTTTATCTATTATCAAACCATTAACTAAAACTCACTCAGAAAATAAAGAATATGTGTGGGGCGACGACAAAGAAAAGAGGCATTTCAAACATTGAAGCTGAAATTGTGTAGTGCGCCAATATTATCACTACCCGAGGGAAGCGAAGACTTTGTTGTGTATTGTGATGCGTCCCTTAAAGGATTTGGAGCTATTTTGATGCAGCGAGAAAAGGTGATTGCTTACGCCTCAAGACAACTTAGAAAGAATGAAGAAAATTATACGACCCATGACTTGGAATTGGGAGCGGTGATTTTTGCTCTTCGACTATGGAGACATTATTTGTACGGCACTAAATGTACGGTATACACCGATCACCAAATCCTACAATATATTTTGGATCAGAAAGAGCTAAATATGAGGCAGCGTAGATGGATCAAACTTCTGAGTGATTACGATTGTGTTATTCGTTATCACCCAGGAAAGGCGAATGTTGTCGCTGATGCGTTGAGCAGGAAGGATAAGGAACCGATTTAAGTACGTGCTTTAGTGGTGACGGTGCATAACAATCTACCCGAGCAAATTCGAAATGCACAAGTTGAAGCGTGCAAGGAGGAAAATATTGGTACCGAAGGATTTCGTGGCGAAGGGGAGCCATTTGAAGTTAGATCCGATGGTACGAAATGTCTGCAGGGATGAGTATGGTTACCATTATTTGGAGGATTGAGGGTACCTAATCATGTCTGGAATCTCTAAATCAAAAAATTTTCCATTCATCCTAGATTGGATAATATTTCATGATTGACCAGAAAAAAAATGTACCATGATTTGAAGAAGTTATACTGGTGGCCGAGTATGAAGGATGACATTGCGACTTATGTCAGTAAGTGCTTGACTTGTGCTAAAGTCAAAGCCGAACATCAAAAGCCATCAGGATTACTACAACAACCTGAAATCCCTGTTTGGAAGTAGGAGAGAATAACAATGGATTTCATTTCAAAGCTTCAAAGAACGTCATCTGGATATGACTCGATTTGGGTCATTGTGACTGATTGACTAAATCTACTCACTTGATTCCGATGAATGAGAAGTTTAAAATGGAGAGGCTTACTCGATTTTATTTGAAGGAGATTGTTCGTAGGCACGAGGTGCCCGTGTCGATTATTTCGGACCTAGACCCTCGTTTTGCATTCGGATTTTTGGAGATCCTTTCAAAAGTCATTAGGGATGAATTTGGATATGAGCACTGCTTATCATCCTCAAACTGATGGTCAAGTGAAAGAACAATACAGACATTGGAAGACATGTTGCGTGCTTGTGTGATTGACTTTGGTAGTGGCTGGGATAAGCACTTACCTTTGGCTGAATTCTCATACAATAACAACTATCACGCTAGTATTAAAGCCGCACCATTCGAAGCTTTATACGAAAGGAAATGTAGATCGCCAATATGTTGGAGTGAGGTTGGAGATGTCCAACTCACGAGACCGGAAATGATTCGTGAAACGACGAAAATGATTGTGCAAATCAAGAACCGATTATTGGCTACTTGTAGTAGACAGAAAAGTTATGCGGGTGTGAGACGTAAACCTTTGGAGTTCGAGGTGGGTGGAAAAGTTATGCTGAAAGTATCACCGTGGAAAGGTGTTGTACAATTTGGAAAACGTGGGAAGTTAAGTCCCCGTTATATTGGACCATTCAAGATTCTATCAAGAGTCGGTCCGGAGGCATATAAACTGAAATTACCCCGAGAGCTTCAAGGAGTTTACAATACATTCCATGATTCGAACTTGAAGAAGTGTCTATCGGATGAAGATCTTATTATTCCTCTTGACGAAGTAAGGATCGACGAGAAGTTTTATTTCATCAAAGAACCCATTGAAATTATGGATAGAGAAGTAAAGCAACTTAAGCAAAGTCGAATTCCTATAGTTAAAATTCGATGGAACCCGAGTCGTGGACCGGAATATACTTGGGAATGGGAGGATCAGATGTGGAAGAAATACCCTCATCTCTTTGATTTTAATAAGAAGCGGACGACAAGATGAATTGATCTTCAGGGACGAAGATCCCTTTTTAGGGGGAAATGCTGTGACAATCCGTCAATTTCAGATCGTTATTTATTTCTCGAGTATTAATTATAATTTTCATTTTTATGTTGAGATATGAACTCACGACTAACCGGGAGAATTAGTGCTTACATTCGTAAATTACGCGACGTTTACAAAGAACCGGCGAATTCTACGTAAGGCATCGACGTTTATATTTTCAAAAATGCCGTAGAAATAATTTTGTTGCATTCGTTTTATTTTGTGAGTTTTCATAACAAACGTCGACATTTAAAATTTTATTTGTCATAAATAATTATTTCGTATTTTATTTCGAATGGAAATTTGAAATTTATTATTTTTACAAACGTCGTCTTTGTTCCTTGTCTTGAGCCGAACTGATGTTTTAAAATGTACACATTTTATTAAATGTTAGAAGTTAAAATAAAAGTGTAACGGAAAATAAAAATGGTCTTGGAAGTTTAATCCCGAGCCACGATAGTTGATTTTTATTTAAGTAAAAAGTTCATGTGTCAAAAACTAATTTTTGAAAAGAGGGGAGGACTATTATTGTCAAAAGTCCAAACTAGTGCAAGACATATATAAGGAAGTTTACTTCCTCATTTCCTTCATTTTTATAAAATAAAACACACACTTTCTCTCTAGCTCCACCACCACCACCGGAAAACTTTTCCGGTCATCGGAAACCGCCACCGCCGCCGTCGGCCGCCGGTCACCGCCGCCGGAAACCGCCGTGGTCGCCGGAAAAATTACATGCAATCCGAACAACTTATATTTTCCGAATCCCCTCGTTATTTCCTACGTTTTCCACTAAAAATATACGACATGCAATGGGTAAATAAAATGGTGATCAAAAGTAATTTGGGTGGAGATTAAGCTTGGAGTTGAAGCCTTCATCAAGCTTGTTCTTGTTTTGATCATTGTGATCTTGTCTACACTTTTCTTATGGTAAAAGATTTAATGAGACTTGTTTAAGTTTATTTTGATTTCATTTTATGTATGTACATGTATTATAAATGATGATCAGGAAATAAAATGATACATGCATGCATAGATCTAGGTAAGAAATGACTAAATCAATTATTAAATCTTGCTAGAAATCATTGAAAATTTAGGGCTGTTGTTAACAGCAAGTTCTGGATTTTTGGGTTGGCTTAATGGTTGATTTGATTTACCTAGGTTGTAGAGAATTGAGTTATGAACATATGGCTAATTGGATACTCAATGGAAAGTAAAAATTGAATAAGTTATGACCATTTTACCAAAAGACATCAGTTCTGACCTTGCTGTACAGATGGCACAAAAAGTCATACTTACGTACTGAGTTGGCTAAAAACCTAAAACTATGAGACCTAGATAAAATCATGTAGGTTCTGTACCAATTGGATGATCAACCAATTCATTATGGTTTGTAAATGGCATCAAAAATGGTGAAAGTGAGTTTTCAGTCCAAAGTTGTAACTTGACCTTTGTGTAGTGATTTGATCATAAGTATATGTATACTTAAAATAAGTATAAAAGTAACCTTGGATCTGTAATATATACTTAAATATGAAACTAAGGATGTAAAGTTTTCAATTATATCATTTACGGTTATTAAAATACGACTATTTTCGTAAACCTAAACGTATATAAAATTTTACGTCTACACGAACACTATAAATGATAAAACGTTTTTACAACTAAAACCCGAGGTGGTAGGACCCACTTCTTGGGAGTTTTTAAAAGTTAACTTACTGATAATAAACATGTCCCGACCTCGAGAACCCGAAAATTTATAATAAGACTCATTTACAAGCTTAAATGGGCCATAAGGCCTAATTGGGCCACTAGGCCCAATGTATTAAAATGGACATATTGGACTTGGCTTTAAGCCCAACCCATTTGGGCTTAATTAATGGGCTAAGACCTGGTCTTGGGTTAATAATATCAACTTAAACATTTAATGGACTTACTTATGGGCCTATTGGGCTTTTTGGGATATATTGGACCATAAGAGTAAAAATGGCAAATAGAAACTAGTTAAGAACCTAGAAAAACCTAAGTGTGAAGTAATTAAATCATTTGGGTCATGATCATCATATAAGATACATGTATATATATACATACTTATTTATTTTACGAGTCATCGTTAATTTTATCGGCTAGAAACCTAAGACCCATTACAATTGGTATAGGTCTCGGTTGATCGACGCGCTTACGTCCGAAGTTTTTATTCATCGATATTCTCGTCCGACATCACCAAGTGAGTTCATAGCCTCGCATTTTAATATTTGAATTGATTTATAAACCCGCGAGGGAGATAACATGCTTGTTTTTAAAAATTGAACACAAGGGACTTGAATGTATGCTAGTAGCCTTGATTATTATAAGTTGGAATTAACTCGCTAGACAAAAGACCCGCGGAAATCATGAATTGTTAATTGCCGGGTAATGGCATACGCTTATACAAGGAATAGTACTATTTGGAGATTACCACCTCCAATCCGTGACGACTAGCTATCGTCTCGTGTCGGGAAAATGACACTACGGATGCGTTGTATAGAGAATAAGATACACTCATAGCGAGGGTGTATAGTGGGCATTTTTATGAAATGGTAACGTTCGATTCATGAGGCTTATAATAATCCCCCTATAACGTTGTCTGATCCACATCGTTATATCCTGATAATTTTGAGAAATGATACTTGTGTTCGGAAGAATTTTATTGTTTATAAATATAAACTCTATGGATTCACTCAACATTATTGTTGACGTTTTAGCATGTTTTATCTCAGGTCCTTGAAGGTAATTCGGCGATGGAGATTTTGGTTAACGCTTATGGAAAACCAAATATTTTGAAGGCCCATTAAATAAAAGTCATTCGAAGAATATTTCAAAAATGTTGTATGAATTATGAACAATTTGGGACCTATGATGTAAACTTTTATTTCGAATGAATGTGTTTAAAGCGTCTCCTTTCGAGTCGTTTTCTATGCTTGAGTTATTGTATTAACACGTAGCACCCCAAATGACCCTTCCGCTGATATATGAAAATGGGGGTGTTACAGTTATGTATTTAACTAAACTACACTTGTTGTTAACCCCGTATAAAACCCTTGGTAGACTCTCATTTTAAGAGTAAGATACCCCTAGAAAAACCAGTAGAGCCAATCCTTTAGGATAACACCAACTATTTGTTTTGTTACACCTTAGCCTACCCTGTTAGATTAAGTCCATTTATCAGTTTCTAGTTGCTTAAAGTGTAAATATGTATTTCCTGTGTTCCTGTGTTTTTCTACTCTAGTATGGTTAAGAAATTTGCACATTGCAATGGGAATGTAAAAAGTAGTCAAACTCATGTATTTTTACTACCATCACCATTATTGGTACGTCTGAAGAACGAAGAATTATAGAAGAAATTCTCCGGAGTTATTATGATCGTGAAGATGGTGAAATTACATTGAGATTCGTAGTATAGTTTAAAAAAATCAAACAAAATAGAAAATTGAAACAAAAAAGAGGAGGAAAATCTGAAGATAATCGATTCACAAAAGCTTAAACCGATAGAATTATTTGAAAGATCGATTATTCATTGATACGTGGTCATAAATCAACGATGTAAAGTTTTGTATAAAGTGGTAGATATCGCCACTTGTCTTTGTAAAAGTATGTATAGTATGGGATGATTGGGAGTTGACTGTTACGGGAACGCAAACTTAGGTTGTTGTTTTTGATCTATGATCAAGACGTTTATGTATATAGTTGTGTCTTAATCATGGTAATGGTCGAGAAAAAGTATCTAACAACTTGTACCTTATTTGCTTGGACTTAATCTATTTGTTTCGTAAATTTTTATCTAACAATAATTTATTTACCTTTCCTAATGATTAACCTTAGGTTTTACTCGAATGAGTATGTGATCGAATCGTGCATGTTTATTCCGTTGTTACGGCCATGTATGTGTGATTCAGCCACTTTGTTGGTTTATTAATTTTGGTGGAAGTTAGAAGATCCATACCCTATATCACTCTACTAATCCTATTCTTTAGCTTATTAGAGGTGGGAGTGAGCAGTCACATGTGTCTATCCCGTCGTTATGGGTGTGTATGTGTGGTCTTTTTTGCCCTTCTAGAATATTGGTGTCAGTAAAATCTAGATAAAGTGATCAAACCCTTATAAGACTTAAAAATAAAAACCCAATTTACCTCTATAAACTTGTTACTCCTTATCTCTAGTGGTGGAGATGTGTATCTTTGCCAAGCTTATGATAGAATACTCGTCACGACCGAGCAATTGAGCGAATTAGTTACATGTTACCACATAGATTAGTTGGGTGATTTGAGTGTTTTCATCTTCTTATTTCGTGAGGTGTTTGGTTGTCTACTTGTAATTGATCAAATGAATGCTTAACGGAAAAAAATCCTCAGGGATACATAAACTTATAAAGGATACTTGAGGACAAGTAGAATTCAAGTGGGGGATATTTGATGACATAAAATAACATCACTTTTATAACATCTTTTATCCCATGTAAATAACCCATTTTGTATAATTATTGCAAGAATTGTTACTTAATCGTTTGTATTTGAGAATAACAGTAATTATGGAGTACTTAGTGAAGATTAGCAAAAAGGCACGCATTCTGGAGCTTAAACGAAGACATTTGAAGAGTATTGTTCTGAAATCCTATACGTCATATCCATCAAGGAAGATACGGCATATCTATGCCTGCACTTCACAAGAAACCACGAAGATATAAAGTCCAATACGCCGTATCCAGGAGACATCTATACGCCGTATTCAATATAAAGTAATAAAATATTATGGAAGATATCGAACGTGGTCCCTACTCTAAGAAACTCCCGATACACCGTATCTATATCTCTCAATACGCCGTTCGTATCGACCTAATTCCAGAGTGTATAACAAATAATAAAATGAGAATATTTTTAGAGATATCCCCTCCACCCTACGATCTATTAAATATTTAATATAAAATAATATATTCAAATAAATAGAAAACCTAAAAACGGGTTTTCGGTTGTGTTGATTTTATTTTCGATACCATAACCACAAAATTCGATTTCAGAAGACAAGAAGAGCAGACGGAGATCAAGAAAAAGCTACTAATTCCATAGGAAACACCTTGTAATCTCCTATACTCTTGTAATCGTTTGATTTTTGGTGTCATTCATTTAACTCGGTTAGTTTACATTGGTTGGATTATTATTTTTGTATTAATTATGATGATTAAGGGCTAATACCCTTGGGTATAAGCCATGATTATGAAGATTTAAATGTTTAGGTATTTTATAATCGATATGCATAATTTATCGTTGTGAGTTGTTGTTTATGTTTATCAATTTATACTTGTTTACGTGCTTTTGTATGCGACCTATCATTCAACTGGATCTAGTGATACCGACCAAGTTAGCTAGATGCCGGGATGGCTCTCCATATAGTGATTTATATATCTAGATCAATAGGACAACAATTAATGCCCTATCTTTACCTTTGGGATATGTGAACAAGTTGGACAAGCAGGTTACCTAGGATCAACAAATAATGTATTGATTCATTTGGTAAAGACTTGGATAGTGGACTACGAGAATATAAATTACCATAAAGTAGTAAGTGGGTAAAGTCTCTATGAGCTAGAGTTTTATAAGACCATCATTATTAATCACTTAAGATAGATTATAATTAGCAAATAGGATGCTTTATGCAGATACATTTAATTGTGACAGAATTCTACGTATCTAGGTTTTAGGAAGAAGTCCCGCCTAAATCTTAGAATGATATGCCTCCTCGAGATAAGTGGCATACCTCGTCATAGGCAGAAACACAGGAATGAAACATAATGATCAATCACAACACAAGATACAAAATAGAGAAATCTAAAATGCATAAATGAAAGTGTCATAATGACCATCAACCTCAATAACTTTGAGTGATGTCCCATTGAAGAACACAACAAATAGTCTCTTACAAATCCAAATGCCCATGTAGGGGTTCATACAATCTTAAACAATCCATCCTCAAGAAACAAATCCATAACCTACTTTAAAAGAATACTTCTCAAACATGATCCATATAGGATATACTTAAAGTCTGCTATCATTAATCTCAATCTTAATGATCATTCTTTCATCACCTGAAAATTGATATCGAAAAACTGATAACATCAAATATTTAATACTTTTTGGGTGGCAAATACCCTATATTACCTTGCAAAAGTTTCATAATGTTGAAAATGAGATATTTTATATCATTTTGTAGTTTTTAAGTGAAATGCAGAAAAGTGACAAGAAACAAGGGGAAAAGGACTAAAAGTGTAAATTCTAAAGAATGTTACGGCGTAACACCAAAAATGGTTACACCGTAACATAAATTAAGCAAGTACGAAGATCAATGACAAGGTTACGGCATAACACCATATCTAGTTACACCGTAACCATATATTTGGAAGGAAATCTTGACAAAGTTAGAGTTACGGCGTAACACCTTATCTAGTTACGCTGTAACCATGAAGATCCACAAATAAGGAATGAAGATCATGTACTTATGGACATTATTTGAACGTTACGGCGTAACACCATATCTGGTTACGCCGTAACAACTGCTTAAATATGGAATGCCGTGTATGATGGTTACGGCGTAAAACCTTTATTGGTTAGGCCATAACACCTTTATTGCTTGCATCGTAACAGGTTCAATACCTATAAATAGAGGCCTCATTCAAGCTATTCCGACATCACTTCCTCCACCTCCAATTGGAGAGGCGACAAAGGCTTCCAACCTTTAAAGAATTCCACCTAGAGTCCAAGGGAGATCACATTTTACTTACTTTTTGTATTTAATCGTTCAAATACGAATATTGTAAGAATTATGATTTTTCAATCTATGATTTCTTCTATTTCTTGTTGTGTTTCCATTACCATGAGCGGCTAAGCACTTAAAGTGATGGCCTACTTATGTAGTTACTTTTGTTATGATCGTTACCTATTAGATTATGGTTTCATTAGATATTCTTTGACTATCATGTAACCCTGGGTTTTGGTAGTACGGGTGGTTTGGACCTAGCTTGCCCCATAATTAGATTATCTTGTCAATATGGGATCCAATGGGTACTAGGGAGGATCGCTAATCCTTCATGGATGTAGGAACTATTGTCTCCGGTCCACCGTATTATCAACTTTATATACTTAAAAGCATATGGTATGATCTCTTTCAAAGAGGGTTATTAATCTTTATAGATTATTAGATATGTTTTGGGAATAGTTAGATTAATCACTGCAACCTGGATAACCTACCTCCCAGATGATTTGGGACTGATTCGGAATCGCAGGGAGTATAGGATAAACTATATATGCATATTCAAGTCTATCGACCTTAGAAACCACTAATGAAACCATAGTTTAACATTGCACAAGAAAATGTTTTCATAACAGTAGTAATGAAGTAACTAGGTTAGTACGTTTTCTCTCCTGATATCTCCAACTCTTTTAATTTTCAGTAATTAATTTTATTGTTATTTTAAATTTGTTTCAAATCAATTCAAAAACCATTTTTAAACGTGACATTTCAAATTAAAACTAATTACAACATAACTTTTAGGACGACCTCGGATTTACCATTCTATAATACTCACGATCGGGTTCTCTGCCCGTTAGTGCGTAGTCAGGTAGATCGAGTTTTATAAATTTAAAACTTGATAAATTAATATTTAAAAGAAATACGCCTCAAGTTTTTAGTGCCATTGCCGGGGAGCTAATAATTAGTAGTAATTTGAATTTTTGCAATTATGTCTTTTCTCACCTCAATCTATTCTCTAGGAAACATCATGGATGGAGTTGACATTAAAGATCTTACCATTGAGCAGTATCTTAGGCTGACACAAGAAAGTTAGACACCCAAAAAAATTAAAGATATGACTATCGCCGAATACTTAGAATACGAGAAAAAGATGAATAAGAACCACATCAGCAATGCTAAAACATACCTTCCAACCTATTTTGACGAAAGTACACCAACCCATGACCTGGAATTCGCTTACTACTTTGGTACTAACCAACCAGGCACCGAGTCTGATTATGATTCGAAAGATATGAAGGAAGAGTTTGAATACATGGTTGACGATGAAGTAGTCATGAGTGAGCAAGAGGAAAGTAACCATGGGTATACTCAAAACACTTAGCACTTAGAAGAAAAGG
>BQNB010041462.1:0-46748 GCA_026074375.1 Tanacetum coccineum
TTCATAAACGGCTTAGATTTTCGTAGAGACCCGACTTTAAACATTGAGGACAATGTTTCGTTTTAGTTTGGGGAAGGGAATCTATCGATTTGATGTTGCTTGCTTATTGTTTTGTTCTCACGTACCCGTTTTCCCACAAAAATAGCAAAAATTTTAAATTTTTAAGATCTTATTTGTAGGAAAAAAATGAAAAAAATACTAGTAGTTGAAAATATATAAAATATATATATATATATATATATATATATATAAGTGTTAAGACACAAATGTAGGTTTTCCGTTGGTAAGAATAAGAAGTAATTTTTGACCCGATCGTACGTGTAGAGTTCTAGCTTTCTCCCTTAACAATTAATGATGATAGTTTGTGCTAGTCTCATGTAGACTTTAAACATGCTAGACTTGAAAACATTAGTAAATGAAAACTTGTTCTAATCTCAAGTAGATTTTAAATATGCATAGTTGGATTTTATATAGGCTAAGTATTTGCGAATTTCTTTATTAGATATTTTAAATTGCAAAGAATAAGAGATGATAGTGTTGATTACGAATTAGGATGCTAAACAAAGTTTATTTGGAAAACTTAAAGGCTTATAAGAATAACTTGTGGTTTTTCTTCCCCGGAGTTCTTAAAATGATTAATTATACGTGTTCTCTTTAATTTTTACAAATTAGAGTTTTACTCTTAAAAGTCTAATCAACATATTCAAAGAAAAAGTTTTATCAATGATGAAGTCAAACATCGTTGGTAAATAAGAATTTTAGTTCAAGTTTATACTTTGGTTTTCTTAAATGAAATTTTTCTATTTGCAAAAATAATGTGTTAAATTAATATATATGTTAAAAAATCTATAAAAATGTAGTTGGTGAATAAAAAGGATGCAAGTTATAAATCTTTAGTGTTAATAATTAATATACAAACTCCATCGCAATAAAGTACATGTGCATTTTTCGGTTCGCTCCCGATGTGACATCGAAAGAAAGGGTGGAGGATGTATATTTAGGGTTGGTATCATAATAAGTACACGAGCTCTTGTCGGAGGCGTGGCCGATGTGTCGTCGAAAGAAAAGTGATACCGATTCCTAGCCTAATAATGTAAATAGAAATAATAATGTTGCAAGTTAGAAAATAAATAGTAAAAGTTTCATTCTCTAATACCAAGGTATTCTTTTGAATTAAGGTTTGCAAAAGTCTATAAGGCTTTTTCATCGGAAATTCATGCGTTTCGATTAATATTCTCCGGATGGGGTGTCAAAAGCCTTAGCACTTACCCGATGACGGTAGGATGCTAGAGAAGAAAGTCATTAATGGGACAAGTGAACCAACGATGTCTTAGCTAAGGATGGTTTTTGTTTGTTTGTGTAGTGAATCTCTAAGTGTTAAATATTAGCCCAAAAGGCCCATGTGTAAAGCTTGGTCGGATTTCAACTATTTAATATGTGGATTTAATGGTTTAAATTAATTTAAACAAACCACAATTTAATTTATTGTTTATGTCGGGAAAAGAGAAATTCACAAGTTTGTAATCTTATAAGTAGTCTTTGCATCTTAGTTCGTAATTAGGATACATTTGTGATCTTATTTCTTAAAGTTTAGCATGGGGAATAAGTGAAAATTCGGGAATGGATGAAAGTTATCTTTTAGACACTTTAATTGTGCTTTTGGTTCTATGTTCCTTAAAGTTACCAATGAGGTTATGAAAACAATACATTATGTCAGCCAATAAGTTGTAGTTAGGTAATTTAATTATCAAGAAAAATCATAAAAAGAGAAAAAAGTTTTTGAAATGGGAATTCGGGTGTTTATAAAATTGTGATCTCTTAGGCTTCTCTCAACCAAATAAATCAATCATTGCTACTTTTCAAAGGTTTAGTTTGGGAAGTTTCGAGGTATTTGGTTATAAGGCATGTGATATTACGTGAGGACACACAATCGTTTAGTTTGGAGAATTTTAATAAGTGTAAAATACACATATCCGTTAATACCTAAAATGACCCTAAATGAACCAAAACAGACTAAAAATGGCAAAGATATGCTTGTTTTTGTGTTTTGTGTGTGCAGGTACGGATATATCAAAAATCACAAGAAAACCGTCAAAAAAACGAGCAAACACGGACACGGGAAACGGAAGAGTACAAGAGAGCCAAAGATTCAAAGCCAAAGTCAAAGAAAGTCAACTTCAGTCAACACTTGGTCAACCTCAGTCAAAGCACTAAAAGACAAATCCTAAATGTTACCTAAATGGTCCCTCAAGTTTCAAAAATCACACAAATGGTCCCTAAACCTAAGTGGATCATACCCGGATCCAAAAGCCCAATACCCTAGCCCATTTCCCTTTTAAATAAACTCCAAGGGCCATTGTTGCCATTTCCGAAAGTCCTTTTTACCTTACTCTTTTATAAACTAACCATAAGGACTAAATTTGCCAAAAGCCCAAAGTTTAAATTGAGGTTACCCGTTTCAGTTATAAAAGAGCCCCAAAGAGGTGTTACTGTTCATCATCCCCTACCTCATTTACCCCGCAGTCAAATCAAAGGGCTTTTCCAAATTGAAGGGTACGAAAGACAATTCAAGAGCTCGTTTACACAATGGCAGGGTTAATTATGTCAAATCAAGGGCTCTAATTGATCACTCAAGCATCAAAGCCACGTGGCTATGGAAGAAAGCACAAGGAGAGGTGGGTTTTACTCTTGGATCACTCAGAGAAGTAGCACAAGCTGTCACATCAAGAATGACAGCTTGGCAATCCTTGAGTGTCCACACTTGATCCAACGGATGAGATCATTGATCCAATGATTGAAGAAATGGATGGTGAAGATTAGAATGAGCGTGGGCAAGAAGGCAGGCCTAGAATCTTCTATCAGCAGCTATAAAAAGGCTCTCACCCCTCACACACACACAACTAGTTAGCTAATAGTAGATTTATAATAACTTTTTAAGTTTTAGCTTAATTTCATTCCTCAACTTATGTAATCTCCTTTTAAGCATTGTAATCAAGTTTTTATGTTAATAAAAATTCAGTTTTAAATAGTCTCTCATAAGCTCTTTGTTTTCATAAGCTTTCTCTTTTCCTATCAAATGTTAAGCTAAAGTTCATAAGCTCCTATAAAGCTCTTATTAGTCTCTAAGCTAATAATTGAGCTCAAAACTTACCTTAATCATACCTAAACCTTTAAAACAGCTAAGTACCTTTGCTTTTGGAATATTAAGCTTTTGGAAGGGAGACCTATAATGGAAGGGTCTCCATGGACTTATACTAGCTTATCCATTTGGATAAGCTAGAGCTTGTAGCTGCCATTTAAGTTTATGCTTCTGTTTAGCTGAAGCATATGTAAGTTCCCCTTTTAAATTTTTGTTCCCATTCTCGGTTTTCAATTTTTAACTCTCGTTTTAACTCCGTTTTCGTTCTAGTTTTTTTAAACTTCGTTTTTAGTCAATTAGCAATAAACTATCCATCTTATACACCTACAATAATTTTAAAAGAAAAATAAAAACTAGGTTTAATTTTGTAGAATTAAAATTTTTGGCCTTAGTTTTAGTGTTCCGTTTCGCGTTTTTAGCTAAATTTTGAGTTTCCATTAATTATCTTTATGCTTAATTGATAGTACTTGTTTATTTTAATCTTTTTAGTAGTTAAACAAATAAAACTTTGTTCTCTCATTCAAATCACAATCCAAGCTAAAGCAAGGTTTCAATTTCACAAGTCGTTGGGGAAACGACCCGGGTGATCATACTTTCCGGTTAAATATACGTATTATATATTATATATATATATATCTTTTAAGAGTGAATTTTCCTTAGGGAATTTTCTTAATTGCTCTTTTTGAATATATTTTATTATATATTTGCGTGTATAAAATCATAAATCAGTTTTTGGCGCCGTTGCCGGGGATTTGTGTTAAAGATTCCGTCGTTTTTGAGACACCATTTGTAGACTCAGGTTTTGCAGTTCCTGTGTTTTCTCCTGGAGATGATCCAATTGCTTGTCTCAATAAAGCAATGGCTTTTCTAATGGCTGTAGCTTCTTCAAGGTTTCCAACTACCAATAATCAGCTCAGAACTTCCTCTAATCCATGAAACCATGCCACTATTCAAGATGGTAGGGTTACAGTGCAACAAGTTCAAGGGAGACAAGGGCAAAATTATTCTGGTACTACTTATAAGAACAATGCTACAAGTTCAAGGGGAAATACTACAAGTGGACAGGCAAGAGTTGTTAAGTGCTACAACTGTTAAGGAGAAGGGCATATGGCTAGGCAATGCACTCAGCCTAAGCGACCAAGGAATGTTTCATGTTATAAGGAGAAAGCAATGTTAGCAGAAGCTCAAGAAGCTGGACAAATATTGGATGAGGAGCAACTCGCATTTCTTGCAGATCCAGGAATTCCAACAAGTCAAGCTCAGATAGTCATTCCTCATAATGCTGTTTTCATACTGAGGATCTTGATACTTATGATTCTGATTATGATGATCTCTCGACAGCACAAGCTATTCTTATGGCCAACATTTCTAACTATGGTTCTGATGCTATCTCAGAGGTACCAAATTCTGAAACCTATCTCAATGATATGAATAACCAAAGTGTGCTTGCATTGCAGGATTTTGAACAATCACCAGTTATGGATTTTACAAATAACGAGATATCTAGTGATAGCAATATCATTCCATATTCTCAATATTTGCAAGAAACACAACATGTAACTGTTCAAGATAATAATTTGCAGGCACAACAAGATTCAATGATTTTATCTGTGATTGCATAAATGCAGAACAAATGTTAATCATGTAAATAATTGGGAAAAGCTAACAAGAACCGAATAATGAATCAGTAACGCGACTAAGAGGATATAAAGAACGAGTCAAAACTTTTGAACAACGTCTTTATATTGATTTAAGAGGTCATGAAAAAATGATTGATTCTTAAATGGATGATATGATTAAAGATAAGCTTGCACTGAAAAAACAAGTTGACTCACTTGAGCATAATCTTTCTAAACAAATCAAAGAAAAGGAATATTTATTGCAAACATTCACTGTTTTCAAACATGAATCAAAATAAAAAGAAAATAAATATATGGAAAACGAAATTGATTTGGAAAAAGAAAGATAAATGTTAGAAACAAAAAAGTATCGATCACCTCCAATATTTGTAGTCATAGCTCGTAGTAACCAGTAATGTTATGTTTGTAAGCTAACCGGGCTAAAGTTACAATGTAAGCCCATAACATAAGCCCATAGCTAGTTATGCTAGGGATATATAAACCCTCTCCACACATAGGGAGGGTGTTGGTTGTTCATTGGTCACATTTTTCACTTAAGCTAATATTATCATTTTTCTTTCTCTCTCTAAGTGTTCATCCAACCACCTCTCTCTCTCTCTCTAAAACTCTAAGTGAATCATTCCATACATGTGTTAAGATGATTCTACAATTGGTATCAAGAGCCATGGGGTGTTTGTAAAGGTTTTGTGTGCGTTTGTTACTCATTTAGTTCGTGTAGTTTGGTTTGAAATTTTCAAAAAGTTTTCACTTTTTGAGGGTTTTAAAACCATAAAGATCATAACTTTCTTACTTAGTTATCTTAATATAGACTAGAAGTACAAGAAAATCTTTCAAAAACCATAAAAATTATCATCTTTGTGAGTCTTTTTGGTTAAAAAGAGGGTTTTGTACCAAGAATCTTGATTTCAAATTTTTCGTGTCAAAAACGTTAAAGTTTGTGTTTTTAAGGTTCTAATAGTCTTAGATAGGTTAAAGGAAAAATACAAGAAAAATCAGGTAAAAACGTCAAAAAGTGTGTCTTTTAAAGATTTTTGATTTTTGAGTTTCGAAGTTAGTCAGGTGATCTGTACATTCGTTTGTTCAGGCGATCTATACTTAAGTTTCTTCAGGCGATCTATACATTCGTTTGTTCAGGCGATCTATACTTAAGTTTCTTTAGGCGATCTATACATTCGTTTGTTCAGGCGATCTATACTTAAGTTTCTTCAGGCGATTTATACTTCGTTTGTTCAGGCGATCTATACTTAAGTTTCTTCAGGCGATTTATACTTTGTTTGTTCAGGCGATCTATACTTAAGTTACTTCAGGCGATTTATACTTCATTTGTTCAGGCGATCTATACTTTGTTTGTTCAGGCGATCTATACTTAAGTTACTTAAGGCGATTTATACAATTTGTGTAAAGGCGATATATACAACCTTTGTGAAGACGATTTATACAATCTTGTGTAAAGGCAATTCATACAATTTTTGTGAAGGCGATTTATAGATTGTCATTTATAAAGGCGAATTATACATTGTTCTTCACTAGGGCAATTTATAAATTTGTCCTAAGGAGATTTATACACATTTCTTTTTGTTAAGTGAATTATACGGTTGTTCTTTGATTTGTAAAATCCCGTGAAGATTTGATTTCTCGGTTTTATCAAGAATTGTAAAATCCCGTGTATTCCAAAAGAAATAACTTCATTAAATCAATACTCACTTTAACACATCAACCACCAATCACTGACTGATCATTTTAATCTTATCAATTGAAATGGATCCATGCGTTCACTTGGATACAAGAATACTCTTGTTGAATACATGATACTCACTGGTGCTTTCTGAATAATACATATTGATAAGGCCATGTAGAATTGAGGAGTAACGATAGCATGGCTCATTTTTGTTAAAAAAGCGCAATGATTTTCAAGATATTTGTGGGAGTGGCTTATATAAAATAGTAGAGAATTTAAGTAATTATGACAAAATACATTGATTTGATAGATAATTTGAAATAATTCTTACAATACACAACGAACCTTAAGAGGAATACAATTTGAAAATCTAAAGACTATAGTCTTAAGAAACTGATATGGTCCTCATGTTGTATAAGGTCTTGACGTCTTCTCCACCTCCTAATCATGCCCTAAACCCGTGCACCATACCTCAGCCTGGTTTCCATGGTTCTGGTTCTTTAGCTCCGGGCAATCACTCCTGTAGTGCCCTGGATTCCTACATTCATAGCAAGTAAGGGTTCTTTGATTTCCTAGTGGACTGCAGGATTCTACAACCTGGGTCATGTGGCCAATCTTCTTGCAATTCCCGCACTTTACAATACATAGCCCATTGTGGTGCAGCTTGCACCTGTTGCACAATGGAAGAGTTCTAGCATACTCCTTCCTTTCACCAGTCCCAGCGGCATAAGCTTGAGCCACATTTTGATCCTCTTAGAGATTGTTGTTGAGCTAGTTTTGTGTCAAGGTCCTCTTATTCATAGCTTGACGTTTAGCATAGGCTGATCTTTTTATCCCATTAGATCAGGTTGCCATTCAATAGCACCTGCATTGTTTTTCGCCCTTGATGCCATAACACTTCCGTTATCCGTTCGGGTAGACCACCGAAAAAAAAAAAAATAGGAATTTTATTTTTATTTATTACTTATTTTTTTTTTTTTTTTTTTGTATTTCTTTAAATCTTATCAGACTCCCTCAGAAAAACATCCTGACACACAACTATGCAGTTCCGAAACGTGATTGTAGCCTAGTAACATCAGTACCTTTTACTTTCAAATTCCATAACTCGACCTCGAGTTTCTTAATTTCGCTCCTCGGGCAGTACTTATCTGTCATCTTCTTTTTCAGGCCAGTCTAAGTCATTGCATATGCAATGTCGGCCCATCAGTCCTAAACGTGTGAGTTCACCACGTTAGAGCAAACTCCAAGAAGAGTACATGTGGAAGAACTTGATTTGGTTTTCAACAATTGCAATTGCTTATGACGAAAACACAGTTCCATCCGTTTAAACCACTGGGTTAATTTGACAACTCCTTCAGTGCCTTTGAAAAATAGGGGCACTTCATGAAGTCTTGGTAAGTGCACTCTCGAGCAACGCGTTCAGTCCTTCTGACACCCGTTCATGAATTATGGCTGTCTTCACCATTTGTGCTTCTGTTAGTATCACGTGTTGCCAAAGCGGCAGTAACACCTTGGTCAATCATTGCCTAAAGCTGGGCATTAGTGACAGATGTGGTGTTGGTTGTTGTGGTGGTGGTTGTATAGAGTTCTGGGTGATTTCCATGGAAGGCATATCTTCAAATCAGAATAGTAATAAGGATTGAGATTAGTTTAGTTTATCAATCGTCGAGCTCCAAAATAGAGTGTTGTGAGATGCAGTAAGGTAAATGATGAATATGCGCATAACCTGGCATAAATTGAATGATGGTAAGATAGTCATATCTATAGCTGAAGTTAGGTAGACGTTTAGACTACAAGCTATATACTACCTCGCCTAAAGAAATTTATAATATTTATATAAAAATTGTAAGTATGCGAAGAATGCACACTCATCTTTTGCATAATATAATGTACGGCTCTTATATAATGTACGTACTATAATATAAACACGTATATGAATCATGTAAGCATCTAGTAAGACCAACTAACGCAAACAACTAGTGTATGTGTGTCTCGTGAAAAACCCCTTTGTATGAATTGTAATGTTTTGAAAACGGTTTATAGTCCCAGCAAAATAATTTGACCTGGTTCTCTATAACCATGGCTCTGATTACCAACTGTAACACCCCAAATGGGTCGCAGTGGAAATAAGGGGTCCATGGCCTGTGTTACTTCATAATCAACACACAAGATCTATAAGAACGACTTTTAAAAGTGTCTTTAAAACCGATTACATTGATTTTAGCAAAATGTTTGTTACAAAAGCCGAAGCTTCACTTGTTCATATGTTAAATTCTACAAAGATTTCAGTTCATAATAACATTATTCCCCAAAATGTAATGCAACCAAATCTTTAATGCACATGACTTCCAAAATATGACCACCAATGTATCCCTTGTCTTGTACCTCATTGACCTCCTGAGAAAACATGCTTTAAAACGTCAACAATAATGTTGGTGAATTCATAGGTTGTAAATTGTATGAGTGTAGGACCGCAATTGTTTAGAGTGTGTATTGCTGGGTATACAATATCCAAAACAGTAAGTATTGCATGGTATACAATATTCAAAAAAAGTAAGTGTTGCATGGTATACAATATCTAAAACAGTAAGTATTGCATGGTATACAATATCCAAACAGTAAGTATTGTCATGGTATACAATATCCAAAACAGTAATTAATTGCAATGGTAAACAAATATTTAAAACAGTAAGTATTTCAAAGTTACTTGCGTTCCAATTAAAAACAAAAGCATTTTCTCACCCCAAAACTTATAAATCCTTGTAAAATGTAAACAATGTGGTGCTATGAACTCACCTTGAGAGGGCGTAAACAGTATAATCACAGAAATTCGCACGGTAATGATCGAATGCAACATAATCCAATATAAGTCCGTATAAGGTCACTAATCCACATATGGGGTAACGTACCTACCATGTAAATTTTCTATATAGCTAATCACCATCTAATCGTTTTACTGAAATCGTGTTAATAAAGTTAAAACGTTTATAAATAGTTCAATAGTAAAAACGACGCAATTTCTTCGTTTTAAGCCCGTTTCTTACGTTTCTTATGTCCACGCTTTTGTATTAAGACGAATTATCAAAATATTACATTTTCATATTTTTGACCTACTGGTGAACAGTATTTTTTACTGTTCACACCATTTATAAAGTTATTTTTTATAGTTTAGTTGTCGTAAACCCGTAAATGTCGTATTTTTCTACGTTAAAGCGCCCGTTTTAGCGATTCTTTTGAGCACGACTTTTGTTTATATAAAAGTTCTATCATATTTAATGATTTTTAAAAATTTATCAATCTTGATATGAAACAGTAACTTTTAATAAAAGTATTTTAATATACTTTTTAAGTATATAAAATCGCGTAAATTTCATAACTTCATCGTTTTTTAATGGAAAATTTACATTCTATTGTTTTGAACCTAAAAATATGTGTGATTTAATAAAAAATACCAAACCTTACGTTTGGTAGAATTTTTATAACAAGTTTTTTTATACAAATTCTTTATAACTCCGTTTTATATCGTAAAACTCTAAACGAACGTATCTTTTCGTTCATAAATCAGTCTTTTTGATTTCTTACCTTTTGGAATCGCATGAGATTGTAGTACGTTTATAAAATATAAAAAAACCATGCCTAAGAAAATCGTGCCCAAAACATCCCCTAATATGTTTTTTGAGTTTTTATTTGTATAACTTTGTTTTTATATACTTTTTTATTTAAGTAAAACAACCAACAATCTTGCATATTCTAATTATAACAATGTTTGTACATATAATAATGTCCAAATTTGTCCATCATATGTCCACATCAGTCCTAGATATCAAGATTAACAAGTCATAACGTCACATGAAATCAATAACTTCCTAAGCAACTTATAACTACAAGTTTATACATATACATTTTACACTAACCACATGTTACAATACCTTATAACCCATTATAACATGATATTACCAATCACCTAACATATAAAAAAGTGTATAAAATCATAATCACAATAAAAACTATTTTTACATGTTAAAAAGTCCTCAAAATGGTGATTTTATAAAAAGAACTTAAATACACATAAAATGATAAAAGTCACAGACATAAAGGGTATTTTAGAAACTTAGTGTGATGTAATATGATGACCAACGAAATCCAAATCCTTGTTTAGATTATAAACCTTAGCTTTCACAACTAAGAAACCCTAATCTACAATAAAACCTTAATCGTTCCTTTTCCTTGCTTTAACACTTGTAAAGGCTTAACCAAGCCTTTAGACCTCTTTGGAATATCTTAGATATAGTGTAAGAATGCTTGACAATGCTTAAATGAAATTGTTAATGGATTAGTTATGGTTTTTATTTTGAGCTGTAGCTATGTATGGAAAAAGAGAGAGATAGGTTTGATTTTTGGCTAAGAAATGAGAGAGTGTATGTTATACTTGCTAGTGTGTGTGAGATATAATTATTATAAGGTAGTGGAATAAGTTATACAAAGACCAAATGGTCAAGGTGGGGCGTGGGAACAAGATGAGGGTTTTAGGGTAATAGTTGGTCAAAATCACTAGTCTTGTACCAAGTCTCATACATCTCATACTTGTATATGTCTTTCTTTTACTTCTTATGTTTCTATGTTCCCTAATGTGTAGGTTATCCCATGGAAATGTGTAAAGATGAGACTAATATTCAATAACGGAAATGGAAGTAATTACTTGCACTTTATAAACAGTATAAGTTTTTGTATCCTTTTATTAAAGTGTAAGTCTTGATATATAATATATATATACATATATATATATATATATATATATCAAGATATAAAAATAATATATATAGAATATTATATAAATATATATATGGGTAAAAGTTTATAAAACTTTGGGTATGTGGGTATAAACCTGGGTAATTTGTTTAAGGCTAAGATTAATTGTATCGTAGTTTCGGGATACGCCAAAACCTATTTTATCACGAAACGTAACAATTTACGTAACCAATAAAAATAAAAGGAAATGCTAACAGCACCCTTAGGCTGCAAAACAACAAATTTTCCACAGAAAAATGCCAAATGTTAAAGACAGATATCTAAACATGCTCGCATTTTTCGCTAATATGGCCAATGAGAAGTGTGAATTGAATTTGTGTGTGCGGAATTATAGGAAGTTGTTAGTGATTTTATTTGAATTTGAATGATTTTATTTAGACATTGTATATTGTCTTAACACAAATTTTAAAAATTAGTTGTTATAAGAACAGCCCTAGGGCTGTTGTTAGCAAAAACCCAATAAAAATGAACAAAGTTAATAATTATCAGCAAAATAATTACCTAACACTTGCTTGATTAAACATTTATTTGTTTGATGCCCATTTAATTAAAGATCATTTATAGCTTACGTGATCTAACTAACAGATATACGATTTAAAGAAACCGTACAATACTAAAAATACATAGTAATTTATAACGTCCGTCAATGACCCGAAAACACGGGTTTTATACAAAACTTTTGAAAAACGTCTTTGATAAGTTTAAAATACACATCCTTAACACCTAAAAAGGCCCAATTAAACCCAAACCATAGTGAAAAATGGAAAAATAAGCTTGAGTTAGTATTTTGTATAATGTGACAGTACGGATATATCAAAAATCACAAGAAAACCATCAAAAATGGGCAAACACGGACACGAGAAACAGAAGAGCACAAGAGAAGCCAAAAATTCAAAGCTAAAGCCTAAAAAGGCCACCTTCAGTCAACCTTGGGTCAACAAAAGTTAACTCACTAGAAAACAAATCCCAAAATATTTCATTTCAGTCTTTTAACTTTCCAAAAGTTACACAAACAGTCCCTAACTCTTATTGGGCCCTTAAACCCTAAAAACCCTACCCGGATCTAAAGGCCCAAGATTAAAAACCCATTACCCTAGCCCATACCCTTTTTATAAAACCACAAGGGCTATTCATGCCATTTTTAAAAGTCCTTTTAACACTACACTTCTATAAACCAAACACAAGGGCTAATTTTTCCAATAGCCCAAAGTTCAAACGACTTTTACCTGGGGGTGTGGGGGGGCCTATTAGTTAAAACAAGGCTGGGAAAAGTTTGTTTTAACAATCACGCTTCCTACCCCAATTCACCCAAAGGTTAAAATCAAAGCGCTTTTTGGAAAATTAGTAAAAAACAAGGGGCAAACGTAAATTAAGGGGTGATTAAGACAATTCAAGTGGTCTACTTCATGATGGCAGGGTTAGATTTGTAAAAACAAGTACTCTCATTGGTTAACTCAAGCAAGAATCATACGTGACTATGGCAAGAAGCACAAGAATGATGGATTTTTACTCTACAATCACTCACACAAGTAACACAAGCTGTCACATCAAAGGATTGCCAGCTTGGCAATCCGTGTGACTAGCAAGTGATCAAACGGCCATAAATGAAACCCCAATGATTGAAGGAATTCAAGGGGTGAGATTAGAAGAGGCGTGGGAAGCACTCAAGGGTCTGGAAGCTTCACCAATAGGCTATAAATAGCTCACACTTCACACACATTCACTATCTAGGTAGTAAGTAGCTTAGTAGAATTTAGCTTAAATTAAGTTTATTGCAATTTCCTTTTTAAATTCAGTTGTAATTTCTTTTTAATCATGTAATCAAGTTTATTTTAAATGAAATCTAGTTTACTCTTAAATAAACTGTCATAAGCATTTTTGTTTTTCATTAAAACTCTCATTTCTTCTCAAATATTAAGCTACTGTTTTAATAAGCTCAATAACTCTTATAAGTCTATAAGCTTATAATAGAGCTTAAATAAGTCTTTAATCTACTTAAAAAAACAGCTTATTACCTTATGCTTATTGGATTGTTTGGACTTATGGAAAGGGATCCAATAATGGAAGAGATCCCAAGGACTTTACTGGCTTATTTCTAATAAGCCAGAGCTGTTGATTAAGCTCACTTGAGCAATAGCTTCTGTTTAGCTGAAGTTGAAGGTTAGATTTCATTTTCTTTTTGTCCTTTAAATCCTAGTTAAATAAGTGCTTATTAGTGTAAACTGCTTATTTGCTTAATATGTTAGCTTATTAGTGCTTATTTACTTCTATTCTAGCTTATTAAGTGTGTTTGATCATCTGTGTTAGTTTTTTATAAAATAGATCTTGTTATAGCTTAATTTGTCTTAGAAAATATAAAAACCAAAAAAAAAATTAATTAGCATAAGCTTAGATTTTAAATTTAGCTTAAATGGTTGATGATTTATGTTTGTTAGGATAGTTAGTAGCTAATTAGCATCTGGTACTTAAGTTTAGTTAGTTAGATCTTAAATTCATAAGCTTAATCAAATCTGTCACAATTTAAAGGGGTGTTTGGCATTAGTTGTTTTGACCTCAAAAAGTCAAAAGTTTTTGTGCAAATCATTTGAGACAGCTTTGATTTCATTTAGAATCATTAGGAAAAGATTTTTCACATGTTAGTTTTTAAAATTGAAAAAGTTTGAGCTTATTCTTGTTGTCTCTGCACCAAGGGAATTTTCCTTGTGTTTTCACTTGTGAAAATTTGAACCAAGCCATCTAAGGCTTGGTTCTTGCTTGATTAGAGTTTAGACTCACTCAAATAGAGTGTCTAAGTGCAGGATTACCTCTTAAGGTATCCTGCAAGTTTGTTTTGTTCCCTTGTTAAGTACATCAGCAGTAGTAAGCTCAGTTACTACTGCTGACTTTTTGCCTCATTTTTAGCCAGAATTAATAACTTTTAGTCCTTTAAAATCAAGTAAGCTTTAAAATTTTTTTTTTTAGGGGTTTATCTTATAGCTTAATATAGATGAGGGATTTGTTTTACAATTTCTAGCTTTTTCTTAGGTAAATTTGTGTCAAAAGTTTCATAAAAATCATCAAAACACCAAAATTAGTAGTAACAAAAGTTAGCTTTTAAATCTTAATTTCTAGCTTATAGGATTAGGTTTTATCAATTAGTTTAATAGCTTAATAGTTGTTTGATAAGTTTTCAAAAGTTCATAGTCTAATATAGCTTAATGTGTCTTTTAGCTTAAATAGATTTTGAGTTTTTTAAAGTTTCTTCCTAAGTTTAGCCTTTTAATCTCCTATTTCAGTTAGCTAAATGAGTTTTCAGCTTAAGTAGCTTTTCATTTCTAGCTTGTAGACATCACAAGGAATCTAGAACAGCTTTTGGATTTAGATTTGAGCTTATATTGAAGGTTGTACAAGTTTTTTAGTATAAACAAGCTAAAGTGAGCTCAAAAGCTCACTTTCTGCAATCAGATCTTCACAAGCTCTTTTTGAGCTTAATTTTGAGTTTAAGCTAGTGTTGTCTTTATTAAAGTTGTTTAAAAACTTATAATCTTTAGTTTTTAGCTTTTGTTTTTAAAATTTTCAAAAAAATAAAAAAATAGCAAAAAGGGGTGTCTGCCACCCTCGAACCCACGACCTCTCTCTTATAAACCCAACGTGTTAACCATCATGCTACAATAGCTCATCCGTCTACTTCTCCTTCCACTTAACTCTTATACTCATTTTGGCTATTAAAGCCAAATAAGCTGTCTAGCTTATTTCGGGGCTTATTTGATAAGCTACCACTTCGGGCTTATTTTTCCTAGGATTCTCATAGGTTAAAGATATTTTTCTGTCTTTTTCTGCGATTTTTTACTATAAGTTTAGTATTTTTAATCTTTTATTTTCTTTAAAAACTTTAAAAAATCATAAAAAATAAAAAATTAATCAGAAAAATAAAAATCTTTATTATAAAATTTTCTTTTATCATAAAGTTTGTAGGAAAATTAGTTTCACTTTCGTAGGGTCTAATTTGCAAAAATTCACTTTTTAAAGAACGGGTTTCGTTCCCGTTCTCGGTTTTCAATTTTTAATGCTCGTTTTAACTCCGTTTTCGTTCTAGTTTTTTTTTAAACTTTGTTTTTAGTCAATTAGAATACATTTTAAAAGAAAAATTTTAATTAGGTTTAATTTTGTAGAATTTAAGTTTTTGGCCTTAGTTTTAGTGTTCCGGCTCGCGTTTTAATTAAATTTTAATTTCCAACTATTTGTCTCTATGCTTAATTTTTAGTTTTTGTTGATTTTAAGTATTTTTAGTAGTTAATCAAATCAACCTTTGCCTCTTATTCAAATCATATTCCGGGGGGAAATTTTTTTAAAAGTGGTTTTCAATTTCGCAGTCGTTGGGGAAACGACCGGGTGTCATATTCCCGGTTAAATATATGTACTATATTATTATAATATATTATATATATATATATATATATATATATTTATATATATATTATATTATAGTATATATATAAATATATATTCTTTTAAGATGTGAATTTTCCGTAGGGAAGTTCTGTTTACACGGGATTGTGTATGAATCTAGGTATTGCAAGTCTTGTATGGGCGGGACTTGTAATAGGACGATTGATATGATAATCGCTATACTAATTTGCTTATAGAGACCTTTACCTTATTTACTCTAACCAAGGTACTCATTTACTATCTTGAACTCTATGTTGATCTCGCCTGGCAGTTTTACTCCCTGCTTCCGAAGACGAGTTTGGAACACTCGTCCCATACTCATTAGAGCACATGCATCGTCATGTCATCCACCACCTTGAAGGTTATGTGAGTACGCGTATTGCATCGGAAATTATTAAGTAGGATGATTTATAATCTCTTTATTTGAAAGGATTGGGACGCCTCTTCAGTTAAATAAAGAAATTGTAAATCCCCGAACCATAAGTTTATCATTTCTTACTTACATAAATTAGGACGCTCCTTTATGTAAGTAATGAATTATAAATGAGTGGGCTTAATGGTATCCAATATGACACGAGTATGAACTCGAACCCGATAATCATCGGAATCCGTTAAAAAGGTTTAGAAGCACAATAGTGTCTTGCCACTCTGCAGAAATCTTAAGGCCTCGCTTGAACTACCTTATCTCATTCTTAAGTTATTACTTTTGCCGTTGCTAATCCTCGCGATCACGAACTGTTCGTGGAACTAACAGACTTGTTACACACTTGAACTAATGGAGTTGATTCATCCTCGAACTAACGACTGAGTACCATATTCCGCCACCTATCACATAAACTCTCCTGCGAGCTCCTCCCATTTGTTAAACTTTATTATGGGAATATTGTTTCTCGAAATGTCCTCACTCTCGGCATCCCATCACCGTTTGTTATAGTTATTGTTGTTATGGTTGCTGTTGTCGGGTCCTGGAGCGGTCCACTAGTGCGAAGACTTAAGTCGCGATACATCCCAGCTTGTACAACTTTATCCAATAGGTAATGCAACTCCCCTTAAACCAGATAAACACCTATCGACGAAAGAGATAGTCGAACTATTCATTTCGGGCCACTAGTAGGAAGACTTAGGTCGCGATCCATCCTGGTACTGCCAAGTAAGTTGGATACTTACATCCATTAGCCTCGTCCGATATTAAATAAGCCACGTTGATGTGAATCATCGAACGCTGCAGATAGCAGAAACGAGACTCCGTCCTCGGACAGTTAGAAACTTATACAAACATACTCACGCGACTACACCTTCTTCTTGAGGTTTTCACTATAATGAGACTCTCCCTATAACGCAGTTATATCAGTCATAAGATCTGTAATGATATATTTTGAGATACCCATTTTGATGGATTAAATATCCTGGACAAACCTAGCCAAAATTTTTGGTAGATTGAGAAGTGTAGAGAAACAAAGAATTTTGCTGGAATAAAATGTTTACAGCGTCTTGTTTAGAACGAGTTATTAAACCTTAAGTCTTTCCTTGGTCACACAATCAGATAACACAAATTTAATCTCGGGACGAGATTTCTTTAAGGGGTAGGTACTGTAACATCCGAGAATTTTCGAAATTTTAAAAGAGATATAAGTTATTCCTAGGTTGAATTATCAAAAACGAGCAGCTAAATCACGTTTTCATTATTCGGACTCTAAATCAATTTGATGTAAAACGACATTCCTGACAACTTTTTAGTTTTGACCAAGACCCGAAAACAGTTAGAAGGTGACTGAAATGCCCTTGCAAAAATTTAGAAACACAAAAAAAAAATTAAATTATATTTAATTATCACGTTTTATTAAATAAAAATATTTAATAAAATACTTAGCATTTTAATTAAAAGCGTTTTTGAAAACGCGAATATTCGAGTTGAAATCCATTTTTATTCTGAACGAGACGTAACCAGTTCACTAAATAAATAACGAATATTTTTATAAATGTTATGAAAATATTTATGAAATAATATCAAATGAATACTCATTTTTATCGGAAAAATGATTTGGAAAACAATGGCGCAAGTTTCGTGCGTTGAATCATCCATTAAGTGGCATAAACGAGTCCCGAACCAACATTTTATAAAAGTTTCTCAACAAGTTACACATTTGGTCCCTCAAGTAATTAACACTTGCCACTTTTGTTTTAAAGTTTATTATAAATATAAAATTTAAAACATTTCATTTCATTTTTATAAAAATAACACACACAAAAATAATACTCTCCCCACTCTATCCCCTCCCATTTCTGGCTGCCCACCGCCGGCCACCACTGCCCCGCCTCCGGCCACCATCGCCGCCACACCGCCGCCGCCAGAAAAGTTTTAAAAAAAAAAAAGGATAACAAAAACATGTAAGAACCATTTTAGAAAAAAAATAAAAAAAGAAAAAAAAATAAAAAAAAAAAAAAAAAGAAAAAAAAAAAAACATAAGAAAAGAAAAAAAAAAAAAAAAAAAACAACAAAAAAAAAAGAAAAAAAAATAATAAAAAAAATAAAAAAAAAAAAATAAAAAAAAAAAAAAAAAAAGTAAAAAAAAAAGAAAAAAACAAAAAAAATAGAAAAAAAAAAAAAGAAGAAAAAAAAAAAAAAAAAAAAGAAAAAAGAAAATCCCCACCCGCCTAAATCGGGGTCAAAAAAGACCGAAAAAATAAATCAAGCACACCCGACGAAAAATGATACAAAAAAATTTCCCGAAACCGAAACAAAAATAAAAAATAAAGAAAATTGAAAAAATTAGGTAGAAGAGAAAAAAACAAAAAAAAAAAAAAAGACAAAAATAAGAAAGAAAAAGAAAAATAAAAAAAAAGGGTGGTTAGAGGTATATGGTTTGGTGAGGGAAAAATAATACCCGAAAAAATATAAAAAAAATATAAAAAAAACCAAAAAAACCAGAACCGAAAAAGGAATAAAACCGGAAAAGATACCAAATAATCACAAAAAAATGAGAAGCGAAAAGAAAATAAAAAAAGCCCCGAAAAAAAAAAAAAAAAAAAAAATAAGGGGAAATAAAGGTCAGTAACAAAGTGTATATATGGTACAACTTAAATAAAAAAGGAAATAGAAAAAAAACAAAAACGCCAATACACCCGAAAAACAAAAAAAAAAAACACAAAAAAACGAACAAAGGAAAAAAAAAGAAAAAAGAGGAAACAAACAAAAAAAAAAAAAAAAAAAAAAAAGAAAAAAAAAGAAAAAAAAATAGGTCCCAAAAAAAAAAAAAAAAATAAAAAAAAAAAAAAAAAAAAAAAAAAAAAAAAATAAAAAAAAAAAAAACAAAAAAACAAAAAAAAAAAAATATAAAAAATGAAAAAAAAAAAAAAAAAAAAAAAATTAAAAAAAAAAAAAAAAAAAAAAAAAAAAAAAAAAAAAAAAAAAAAAAAAAAAAAAAAAAAAAAAAAAAAAAAAAAAAAAAAAAAAAAATATAAAAAAAAAAAAAACAAAAAAAAAAAAAAGAACTAAAAAAAAAAAAAAAAAAAAGAAAAAAAGAGATAAAAAAAGACGAAAAAAAAAAAAAAAGAAACGAAAAAAACAATCCCCGAAAAAAACTAAAAAAAAAAAAAAAAAAAATAAAAAAAAAGAAAAAAAAAAAAAAAAAATAACGAATAAAAAAACCGTCTCCGCCCCACTAGCGGATACCCTCCATCCCCACCTGCAACACAGGCCGAAGCCCTACAAGTAACAATTCCACCACCTCCTCCCTCCTCCGTACCCCCCTCTCAACCACACCCAACAACACCCCCTCACCTGCATCGCACCCACCGCGACCGAAACAACCCCCCACACAACCCCCTGTACCACATAGTGACACCCCCAAACAGTAAAACAAGTCAAGACACACACCCCTATACAAATAAATAATCACTAAACAATAAAACAACAAACAAATACAATACCAACTCCAATACACACACCTACCCGAATCATAAACCACACCTATCACCCTCTCCAACAATATCCGCCACCCATACCCCTCTGGCCAGCCACCCGTGCCGGCCACCATGGGCCGCCGGCCTAGCCGAAAAGTTTCGCTAGGGATCTGTCGAAACCAAATAAAAACCATGTCACCCGATCCCATAAGTCACTTGTCCTCCACACTCCATTCTCCTCCCCCCATTCTTTTATTTCCGACGGCAAGTAGCCCTCCTCCATTTTCCATTCGCCTGACGACACCTACAACCAGGGGGTTGCAGTATCAGTTTATATAAGCACAAGGGTGCTTATCGGTTGGGTCTAACAACAAGAAATTGGGACGTCTGGGTTGGGATAACACCAACATGGGTGATTGCTTACGGTGGACAACGCCCCCACAAAGGGTGAAATGTTTTGGTGGTCACCACCAAATTGAGAGGTGCTATTTTTGGTATTATAACAGCCCAAACTTGGTCTTGGCGTTATGATATGTTCTCGCACCACGAGGGTGCGTAGGGTGTATGAATCGGAGCAGCCACCCGAGTCGGGTGATTCATTGGTTTGTTTTCGTGTTTGGCACCATCAAAGAAGGTTGCGGTTTGGTTGTAGGGTACACGCACCGAAGAGGGGGCGGGTTGTTGGCATGCCACCACCACAATGTGCTTTGACGTCCCCACCAACAAAGGTGCGTTGGATTTCATGTTCACACCAAAGGGGGGCGTTTGGTTTTCCGTTGTAATACGTCAAAAGGGTGCGTTTTTGTAAATAAAACACTAGGTATAACAGCCATGGGTGCGTTATTTATGTCAGAATCGCCAAACAGAGGTGCGATTGGCTGAAACAGAAAACGTAATGTTGCGTTTGGACTGCTTTGGACTGCCAAAGTATTGTGTTTGTTTTGTATAGCAAGGATACCGTAAGGTTGGTGATATGGATTAACAGAATTGGAAATATTAGGGGTGTTTGGTTAGGCCAAAATCGTCATAGGAGCGTTTTGGTTTAGCGAAATCAACAAGGTTCGTGGTTTTATATTATTTAATAATAGGCTTTTGTGTGAATGTTTATTCTATAGATGATATATGTTAGACATAAAAATGAAATTTGTAGATTAGAATTAGGTAGTTGGTATATTAAAGAAAGTGCTATCTATTGTATGAAATTGAATTTTTTCAGTTATAATAGATCTGTTGAACTTAAGAGGTACTTGATGTTTGAAATGTAAATTTATTTTTAAATCATGTATAAAGGGTTTAGGATTATTTAAATAATTTATTACTCTTATGAATATTGTTTTAAAAGACGTTTTGAAAAACAGTATTGTTAAGTATAAACCACGAAATCTAGAATCCATAATAAAAATCAAGAGAATCTAATAATGGGGTAACAAATTGGATTGTAAAACAATAATGCGAAACAAAAAACAAGAAGAAAATTATCCTGACCTCATATTGTATAACAAAGCCAACAATGAAGTTACAAAAATCGAAATGAAGCACAATAATATTAAATTACTGAAGCGTAAGATTAACATAAATTATAAAACGCATCCCCAAAACGAAACAATAAACGAAAAAATACAACCAAATTAAACAAATTAAATAACACAGAATTGTCAATCAAACGCTTTTGTTTACTACTAAAGCACCACAACCTACAACCAAAAACATTTTGCTTCAATCACAAAAAACATAGATTTACGGTTGCGCAAATCTGTTAAGATTCCGACAACCACTTAGCAACACATCTCACTCCTTAATACACAAACAAAATAACCCAACACAATAAAACTAATAAACGTCAACAAATTTCTAGCCACCCAAAAGATATTGCGAAAAAAAAAAAAACAAATAATCAAACAAACCAATCTTGTTACCAAAAAAACGTAAACGACCAACAAAAAATTACACACACAACGTAACAAATATCTAATCCTAACTAATCCAGACAAACATCATTAAAACTATAAACAAACCTCTCACTCAAATACTATCAAACAAAAATATCCCATCGACTAGAAAGTCATCACTCAAAAAAATACATTCAAAAAAACATAACATCTTCATACCATTTAAGCCAAAACCAATATTTACCTAATAACTAAACTAACAAAAACAACTATGAATTGCGAGTAACAATAATACAACAAAATCAAAAAAACAAAAAGTCCACAATCCAACAACACCCCAAAAGCCAAAAAATGCTCAAAAGATAATTGAACAAACCATTTCCCTTAAGATTTCTAGCTTTCACAGGTACGATCGACAAAAACAAAATATAACATACTACGATTACATTACAAAAGTTCGAACACAATACAACAACAATCCGAGCAATTAAAATTGATGCATAATACAACAACAAAAACACAATACACAACAAAAAATCGAACAACAAAACACTAACATGAGAAGTCAAATTCAGAATCAAAATTCAATTAGAAACAATATTTCCACAATCCCAAATAATTCTACAAACGACAAATACATAAAAATCCGAAACTCCTATTCAAAGAGAATAGCACAACTTTACCCAAAAACAAACAAAATAATCTCTCCATAACTCATCGCCAATCCAAATATAAAAAACCAAAACAACCTAAATCCCAAACGACACAACCATAAAAAATAAAACCACCCGAACAAATTCAACTATAAATAACCTCTCGATTCATCATGACACACACCAATAAAGACACCGAAACATCTAATAGACACAAAAATAATATGCAAACGTATATTAACAAAAAAAATCTCACGAAAAAAACTACATACAATCACAATAAAGCAATCATATCAAATCAAAAGACAAATGAACGAAACCATCCATTCTACTACCATCACGATCATAAAGTGCAAACCTTTTTTTCTCAAAACCAACAATAAAAAACACAAAATAACTCAACCCATTTAATCTAACAAAGTATAAAATAAACATACTAACATAAAAAACAAACGATTAAGATAATATAAATAAAGAAAATACAAACAGATCCTAAAACAAAACAATACACCACTCCAAAATTGAATAAATCTAAAAATTTACAACATCAGATAACTTAAAAAAAAATCAAATCATATTACAACACAATCAGACAAAAAAGATCCACAAGATAACTAGATAGATTATTTGTGGTTATGTTTGTAGAATATGGTTTATTTGAACTCCCAATACATAGCGATATAGGAAATAAATAATTAACAACAATGTGTAATATACTTAACACACAACAATTACATCTACATTTAATAATAAATAGTAATC
Source organism: Tanacetum coccineum (assembly GCA_026074375.1). NCBI lineage: Eukaryota > Viridiplantae > Streptophyta > Magnoliopsida > Asterales > Asteraceae > Tanacetum > Tanacetum coccineum. The sequence goes on from BQNB010041462.1 coordinate 22,902, forward strand.
TCTACCACCAAAATGAAACTACGAAAATGCCCCTCCAAATACACCAATTCCAACAAACACGACACGATCCACCTAAAAATAAAACCATTTCCCTACAGAAACCACTCAAAACAACCCACCACTATCGTCAGCAAACCAACGCAAATTTTCCACAAAACCCGAAATAATTTTTATCAATTCAAACTAAAAAAACATAACACCAACATTTCCTCCACTCAACCTATAAATCAAACAACAAACTACGACATATAAAACTACCAACCCCCAAGAGATTCACTTATCAACCATAAGACCCACACCATAAAAAAACAAGTAAATAAGTACCACATTAAAAAATCCAATTCCTAACGAAACATAATAGAATGCGATGAATAAGAAAATATTAAACAAAAAACACTAAAAAACATCCATCCAACAATAATCCAAAAAACTATAATCACAACATAAACTTTATCTAACAAGTCAATCAATTTAATAAAATATAACAAATATACAGAACAGAACCCCCATAAAACCACCAAAAAATATGCATGAAAATATCTTAAAATTAAAAAAATGCAATTTCGTTCAACAAAAACAATCTCTTATCGTAAATAAATCAACCCCAAATACGATTTCCTGAATACTAAACCTCATGACCAAAGTTACACGAATAAGGCAGTCAAAAAAGTGAAACAGATATTAATAGCAAACATAAGCAAACACAGAATGTAAATTTGTATTTTCTAATAACACCCAATGACCACACAACAAAAAAAATACAACTCAAACAAAACAAAACAGCAACCATTAATAAATCAAGAAATATCAAACAGTACAACACAACAGAATATCAATCCAAAATCACGACTACATTCATATAAACAAATCAACACATAAATACCACCATAACAATAATTATTATTAACAAACAATTCCAACCCACCATAATAAAATAATCTAACGAAGGCACAATTATTATATTTCATCGACATACCAGTACCAAACAGTCACATAACTCGTTAACAAATAAAAAAAATAACTCGATAATAACGTTCAATTATATTACAAACAAATGTTATAAAATCGTTTATATACAAATAATCAGAGTAGCTGTAATGCCAATAAAACAAAAATACCACACTAACCAAATACACACATGACAATCTAATATGAAAAAGTAATTCTATCTAACCTAATCTGGGGCATCTTCAGCTACAACAAAGTAAAACAACCCACAGAAACAAAATTCAGCAAGAAAATACCACAAAAAATTAACCTACAACAACAAACTATCACAACGACCAAAACAATACAAAAGCCCCACCCAAAAATCAAACAACACACACATCAAAAAAAAGAAACCACAGCTCTTTACAAGCATATTACTTTATATAAAATTTAAAGCAAAAACCCCCCCCCACTCAATATTGACCAGACAAGCAACTAACACAGTTAACTACCCACAGAGAAAGATATTCATAAGCTCCCAAACATTTATTTATACTTGCATACGAAAAAAACAACTAAAATGATTAAATATCTAATCAATACTAAAATCTTTATAAATAAAAATAAACACCGGACCAACAACTTCAAATCCAACCGAACCATAAAACCAGATAGTAACCAATCATGCAAGTAAACAAAAAAAAAACACTCATAACTAAACAAACGAACCCCGAGAAGAACAAATAATACAACATTTAGATTATTATTCACCTTTAATTTTGAAGCCAAAGAACTAAATTTGAAAATTCCAGCATCAAACGACCCACCCTAAAAAAAGAAAAGGGCCTTAAAAAAACCAAGCTACACAACAGAAATACACCAATTAACTACAAAAAAAAGCCGCACACAGCACTTAATAAAAGACACCACAAATAAATATCAAATACAAAACACTAAATCACACAATATTTTCATCTAAGACCTAGACTAAAGCTTAAATACACAGAAAGCAAACAACAACAAGATAACCTATACCAAAAAACACACGTATAATAAATCCAATCAAAACAAGAAAAAAACATGCAATAGAAAACATAAGCACCTATAACGCATACAAAATTAATGTTGCCAACAACCCAACCCAATTGAAACACCAAGCAACGACAAGAACACCACAATCTAAAATATTCAAAATCCAATAAAAACATACATCATATAACAATCATAAAAATCCATTTAATCCCATATGGCCAAATCTATCCACAAGAACAAACAAAATTTATCAAACTAAAAAAACAAATACCTAAAAACTACTAAGAATCACATATAAAAATTAAAATCCCCCAAGCTAACTATATAACTATATAAATATATTTTCTTCTACTGAATCATCCCAGCAAAAAAAAAAACTGGGTCTAAAAATTAAAAAACTCGTACGAAGACAAAAACATCACTGACAATTTCATAGAACAACCCAAAATCAAATAACACTAATCTAAATCAATCAAAAATTTTCCTAATATCAACAAACGAAAACCCGACAAACTGGACCCCAATAAGTACTTATACTATACAGAATAACCATCGTTTCATTCGTAAACAGAACCACGACAACTGTCATACTATAATCCATATTTATCATGTAATACCAATATTAAGACACCCAAATCACAACGCACAAAACCCCAAAAAATAAAAAACGAAAGCTCTCATAAGTCATACAACAACTTATTACACTACCACATAATATTACCACTTAAATCACCATCACAAATATTCCCCACACTAAGATCAATAGATACATTCAACATCGATAAATAGAACCTAATCTTCATCGCAATACTCATTCATATGTGCTCGCATCCTACGATCACCCCGTTAAGATATATTTAACTTTTACTTCACATCTAATTAAAAACCAAACCAAAAAAATCAAAAACAAAATAATAAAACCAAAACAATTAACTGCAAACTTAATATAACAAAACCACCCTACTGCAACACGAAACCACGGAATTATAAACTACCAACACAACTATACCTACCAAGATAAAAAACAAACAAGCAACAATAATCACAAACTAATCAATGAAAGATAATAGGCACCACAATCAATCACTCACAAACCAGAACACAACCATAAACAAAAATACCGATAAGAAAACCTATTCAAAAAAAATTCAACCGACAGAAAAACAAAACAATCCATAACAAATCAATCAACAAATAAATTAAAAAAAAAACAAAGATATTCAATCAAAACCAACACTACACTATGCTAACATTACAAACACCTAAAAAAAACACGTATAACCCAATCGGCAAAGTATAAACACCACAAAAATAACCTCACCAAACAAACATAAAAATACCTTTCCACATTTATCTTTAATATTCAAACACAAAAATTTAGATAACAACGCTAAAAAAATATAAATAACTACTAAAACAACATAATCAAACATATAACTAACTACAGATATAAATACAACAAAAACCACAAACGTCGCAAAATAAACAAAAACTACCACACAAGCAAATAATACATTAGTTCTACCCATAAAACCAAATAAATAGAATTGAAAAAAAATCAAACAAGATAAGACAAAAAAATACCAAGATAATGCAGAACCAAAATAAAACAATTTTTAAAACAAAAACAACTCAATCCCCATCCATTTATATTAACCGTTAATCTGAGTATCTACACACCACCAACGATTACTTCAGTTGCCATCACAATTACAACAATCATGACAACAAGCAAAACAAAAAATAACTAATCCAAAACATATATACGAAAATTTCATTCCAAATATTTTATTCAAAATAACCAACCAGCAGATTATCTAAAAAGAGAGTAAAACAAAACTGTGGACAGATAAAACAATTGAGACCAACAAACGAACAAACACATAAATACAAAAAATTAAAAATTAACAAAGAAATTTTTAAAACCAAACTAATTTCAAAACAAATAAAACTAACCATCACTAACACAAGTCAAACGACGCACTGTACAAAACGAATCACATAGAACGCATACAATAAATAGATTCCAAAAACCACATTCCCATACAAACCCGATAACAATACACTAACTCAAAACAAAGTTCTAATACCAATACAAACGAAACCACACCACAACACTAATAACAACACCCAAATTTAACTTCACCTAAACACATACCTATGACATTGAGAGGTGTGTGTAGTTGTGTGGGAGTGGTTGCTAGAAACGAACAACTAATATCGAAACTATCAGTCCATTCAAATAACAAAATTAACTAATAAACGCATCCATTTTATTCAACCAAACACCAAACAATTATTTATCAATAAAAAAAGATCTAAAAAAACCAACTATCACCGCTTCAATAACTGACAAACATAAAAAAACAGAACATAACACACATCAAAACAACTATGCAGATATGCTAAATAATTTATTCCGAAATATGCCAAACAAAGCCAAAATCACCATAGTCGGAAATAAGAACCGAAATGATGCAGTCCACCATCTATATTCAAAATCATAAACTTAAGTCAAACATCACAATCCCATCATCTAAAAAACCAATAGAATACCCTAACCCGATAACCAAACAAACAATAAAATAACCAAAAAGTCAAAACATAAATCTACCAAAAGCAAAAAAAAGCGAACCAATACTCTCTTGTAACACACCAATCAACCAAGATACAAAAAACATCCAAAAAAAAGCGCTAAAACATCAGCTCCCTCAAATACAAAACATAAGCGGAAATCTACAACATAACCACGCAATCCAAGCACACTATTGTTAAAACCACAGAAAAGCAATCCTAACTAAAAAACTAGAAAGATGAAAGTCACCAAAACCAGATTCATATCTGAATCCATCTAATAAAAATAAAAAAAATCCAAAATATTCATCACAAAATACACAAAAATAGCAAAACAACCCCACAAAAAATCAATCAAAACATAATTACTCAAACATTACAACCATCAATTAAAAAAATTCTCTTTTTGAAAATAACTATATCCATACCAACCATTAAACAAGTGACTTTGTAAACTAGATTACATAGAATACACATAATCCCAGTAAACAGAAACGAAACTTAATACTAACCAAATCGGACACTTATCTAAAACAAAAAAAAGACTAGAGTTCCTAAAAACAAAAAAAAAACCTATTTTTATTCCCAAAACATCTTTATTCCATTCTTACAATACAATCTGAATTACCCAAATACAAAACCATTAAACCAAAAAAAACAAACATACATAATAACAATTCTTCTCTGATAAAATCGCCAATCACACCCAAAATGTAACCAAAAAAGTCACAAATAACAACAACATAAACGAAATCTAATTTTTATCTATGCTACATAAAAACGACACTACAAAGTTCTAATCAAACTAGGCTGTGCAAATAAAGTAGACAAAGCAGTATTAGATAAGATCACACATACCAACCCAACAAAGACAAAAAACAAATCATAGATACTACAAAAATATAGACAAAAAAGACAGAAACAAATCCCACGACAAGAATCTATACAATAATATTAATCAATAACAAAATACCTCATGTCCAAACCCAAATCAAACAATTTACCAAAATAGAAAAAAATAAATGAGAATTTAAAAAAACCTACATAAAATTCAAACAAAACCCATTTAATATCTAATCAGTAATTAAACAAGCACAATATCAAAATTTACCATGAAACAAAACGTCTATAAAGAACATCATAAATTCCATGATCCACAGAAACAGCAAAAACCCAAAACTAATAGCCAACGAATGAAGCACCCCACAATTCTCTGTAGTTCCAACAAGACAAAGCACAACAAAGAACACCCGATTAAATTGGAAATACATACAACCTAAACAAAAATTGAAGACCAAAACATCAACGAGAACCACATCAAAATATACACAATAAAATAAAATTATCATAATCTATCTACCTCCAAACACTATAAAACAATTCATAACACCAAAAATTTCATATAAGCAATCGTCTCATACAAACAACAACTAAAATTCCATATAAAAAAGATGTTTTTTATGCGTTAAACACCAATAAATATTAACGATTAACATACATTCCCAAAAATTAATAATAAAACCACAGAATACAAAAAAATTTCATAACCACTCTAGATTCACTAATCATATTCACAAATAAATACAAATAAATATAAAACAATCAAAAAAATTATAAAATTCATAAAACAAATCAAAAAATAACAAAACACTCAAAAACACCGAATAACACAATAAACAAAAAAACAAATCACAAAAGTAATACAAACTCCTATACAATAAAATACCCCCCAGCTTCCAACTAACTGATATCATAACCAACAATCTTATAAAAAACAAACACAACACTGCAACCCAAACCAAAAAAATAACCATAAAAACATTACATCTAAAAAACTTATCGAAAAAAATAACATTGTTATTAAAAATAGACATTCTAACAAACATCACAGAACCAAGACAAAAATCAAAAACAAAAAATATCGACAAAACTAAAACTATAATAGAATCACTTCAAAAATCGTCACAACTCAATTCCCGACAACACAACAACACACCATATTTAAACAGTTGTTTACATTCAAAATTATGAACAAATACAAACAAAAAAAAACACAAACACACACACACAGAAAAACAACCTAACATCCATACTCAATAACAAAAAAAGATACAACTATCAACCAAAATCTTTAAACACAATATCAATCGTTAAACAACAAATTTACGCCAAGGAACATATATTCAAGATCATAATGCCACATAAATACAAAAATGCCCTCATTCACATAAAAAACAACATTTCAAAACCTACATCAATCTCCAACAATCTGTGCACTATCCAAAATAACTATTCACCTACACTAAAATCTCAACAAAAAGACAATTCACTATAAGAAACACAAAACATTCAAAATAGTACATATTCGAAACCATTAACAAAACAAAACTCACCAAAAATAAATTAAATATAATAAGTAATAAAAGAACAACACTTAAAGCCCAAAATATTATTTAAAGACAAAAACACAAAATCACATATCAACATCCCCAAAGATACAATAGCTCCGCCAAGCACCGAAATACTACTTACCTAGATAAACACCAAAACACCAAGGTCCCAAGCAAACAAAGAATAATACACCACAAAAACCAAGAAGTACGAACGTAATAAACCACTATTTCATCAATCATATGTTTACAACACACAACCACCAAAAAACGCCAAATCGATACAAACAACAACTTATAATACAAAACGCCAAATAAAGTTCAAATCAAGACAAAGAAGGAAGTTTTAACACGCAACTCCCAAATCCACTTACCGCACACTCCCCACCCCACACCAAACACCCACTTCCTACACATTAGTAACCCCATTAACCCACCCACAGTCACCAACTAACCAAAATTACACCTCCAACACTCACACACACCCCCACACCACACACATAAACCCCCCTGATCGTCTCAAGTCCCCCCTACAACAAATCCCCTATTCCCCCCCAACCTCCAAAACCTCCACATCGCCTCCTAATCCTAAAAAACAAACAAAATAAAAAAAATAAATCTACACAGTTCCCCTAAGAACCACCCCTTCCCAACCATTCTCCCAAACACACCCCAAAAACACGAACTACCATGCAAAACCGCCCTAAACACAACAAAAAAGCCCCATCACCCCTTGCCACCCAACACAAAAACCCCCTCCACCACCAAATACAACACCCCACCCCTCTCACCCCCTCGCCCCCCCCACAACTAAACCCCTCAGCTCAACCTCAAAACGCACCCGCACCTACCCACAGTCGCCCGCTAACAAACACACCACAACAAAAACAACAAACCAGTGCGTTCCTTACCCACCAAACCAAATATACAGACAAAACAACCACCGGATGATACACAACAAGCCACACCGCAGGATAGACCTCCAAAAAAGCAAGTCCACAACTTCACACCCAAGGTTGTCGACCAAAAAAGTGGTATAGAAAAAAATTCCACACACTTTCCACAAAACACCAATGCCACTCCAGAAAAAACCTACCATAAACTTATTGAAAGATAATTCGTAAGTTCTATCAAATCAAGGTAATAGTAAAACTAAAATCCGATAATATATTTTCATATGTAACATAAGACAGAGATAAATAACAAGACTTTGCGAACCACATACTATCATTTATTTATTTAACCCACCACCAAACTATTACAACTTTAACAAACAAAACAAAATCACGTGATGCGTATGACAAATGCCATTCCTCTTAAACCTACATACAAATATCCTAGGCAAGGTGGGCCTATTAGCAATAGATAAGACTTCAACTGACTAAAATCGATGACGCTTCGGCCTCACGTATATAGTGTGTGCATAATTAGAAGCTATCTGTCAACGATCTACATTATACGATGTGAGTTTATAGACCCTCTTTCACTTGTTTTTACATTTACTATACAAATCTCTGGGAGAAAACATGCTCAATACAACTTGTTTCCATATTCATATTACAAAAACTTTTACATACTATTCTACACACTTGGTTTTACATACTAGATTTCGCAACTCTTACAAACACCATACATGGTTGAATTACAAAACTTGGTTTCATCTTTCGTTACAGACTCATTAGCCTACACGTTAACGAAATTCATCCTCACCTATCATACACACTCAATTACCGATTTATATCACACTCTTTCTACTTATGGACTTATAAGAGTACACAAATCTCCTAACGAATATGATGGTTACTTATTTTTAGACACAAGTGTTTTTGGTTATCATTTCTGTTTACGTGTTTGCCTAAGTAACATAACCCACCATTGCCCATTATCATGAACCCGTTAAAATACTGACCGTAAGGACCGTATGAGAAGCGCGAGTTAATAAATAAGATCTATATTGGATTAACATCACCTGTTCGGGTGAGTAGCCATTATCGCTTCGGCAGGCCCTTGCTCACTAGTTTCATAGTACTAGGAAACACGAATGCAAACATGTCGGAGCAATTTGGATACTGGGTTTGAACATCTACACGGTCCTCTTATTTGCATTAATTGCATACATAGATGTCGAGCTCAGTGTCATTGAGCTTAGCGCAACAGTAGAATATTATTATTGTGGACTGTACTCTTTTTATAGAGACCCAAACATTTTGGAAAATCAACGATTTTCACTGTCCATACTACTTTATGAAACGATTACTAATTTTTCTGAACACTTTTTCAATATATTAGTCGGCGAATTCAATACAACACTAAACCTTCGGTTCACAAATACTCTTATTTTATTAGCGAATTAATATAAGGGAATCGAGAATGGTCATATCTACTTTATAAATCTTTGGATTTCAACATTATATTTATACTTACAAAACTCCTATGAACACACCCACATTATGTTGACACTTTTAAGCATGTTTTTTCTCAGGTGAATTAGAATGCTTGCCAATTCTAAAGAAGGAGGAGTATGATATATGGGCTATGGAGATGGGGCATTACCTTAAATATATTGATAATGATGTTTAGAAGGTAATTCAAAATGGAAATTCAAAGAAGAAAATCTCAACTGGAAAAGATGGTGTTGTTAGAATACTTCCACCAGTATCTGCTGCAGAAATTCATACTGTTGAAAAGGAGAGGAAGGCTAGAACCATCTTACTTATGGTAATTCCCAAGGAACATCGGAGAAGATTTCATGGAATGGACGATGCTAAAGAGATTTGGGAAGCCATCAGGACTAGGTTTGAAGGTAATGCAAATTCAAAGAAGATGCAGAAAGCTGTTCTAAAACAACAGTTTGAAGCATTTTCTATATCCAGTTCAGAAGGTTTGGAAAAAGGATATGACAGGTTCCAACAACTACTCTCATAAATGGAAGCCTATAGTGCTGAAGTATCAACTGAGGATGCAAATCACAAGTTTCTCAGATCTTTGCCCCCAGCTTGGTCAAATCTGGCAATGACAATGAGAACCAAACCAGATGTTGACACTTTGTCCATTGATAACTTGTATAATAACCTTAGCGTTTTTGAGCAAGAACTCATAAGTACCTCGAAATCATCTGCAAGTGCTCAAAATGTTGCTTTTGTTTCACACAGCAAGAGCAGCACTAACAAGGTTAAGTCTGGTCATACTTGTGCCTACAGTACTTATACTCCTACTTCTTCAAACAATATTCAAGAAAGAGAAGTTCCTGCTGGTTTTGCTGATTTATTCACTCTTTGCCAAACAATCTGAAGATTTGGACTTGCTTCATGAAGACCTAGAACAGATTGATGATGTGGACATTGAAGAGATGGACATAAACTGGCAGATAGCAATGATTGCTATTCGAATGAAGAAGTTTTATAAGAAGACTGGAAGGAGAGTCAGGATTGATGGAAACAAACCGGTTGGTTTTGACAAAAAGAAGCTTGAATGTTACAAATGTCACAACACTGGTCATTTTGCTAGAGAATGCCCATCCAAGGGGACAAATGATGGAAAGAAAAGAGACTCTTTTATCAAGATCAAGGAGCTGGAAAGAAAGAGCAGAATTAGAACTGTTTGCTGACTATTGATGATGGTGCTGTCAATTGGGGAGAACATACAGTAGAGGAAGAAGAGACAAATCATGCACTCATGGCAATCAGCTCAAATACTGAGGTATCATTATGTTCTAAAACTTGCATTGATTCATATAATAAGCTTAAAACACTGTATGATGAACAAATGAATCAGTTAGGTGAACAAGAAGCAAAAATACTTGCCTATACTCTAGCTGTTAAGAAATTAGAAGCTCAAATTGTTACTTTTCAAAAGCAACAATTATCTCTAAATGAACAGCTAACAATTATCAAGCAAATGAATAAATGCAAAAAGAAAAGCTAATAAAAAAAAGGAGAAAAGGAATGAAAGCTGTAAAAAAAAGGAACAAAATTGCAAAAATAGTAAAATTCATGTGAAAAATTTCTTACTAAAAAAAAAAACCTTTGGAAATAGTTGAATCAGGTATGACTTCAAATATCAAGTGGCTTTAAGGATATGAAAATACAATCAAACGAAAGAGGTATTTAAGCTATGAGGAAGTAAATGAATCGTATTGTGATTAAGTGTACAAGAAGAAGATTTTCTTAACAAACCTATTATACAATAGATTATCGAAAAAGTACTGATAAATTCAAATGAGTTCCACATCCATTAACTGAAGACTATACTTCTAAACCACAAGAGGAAATTAATGATTCTTTGTATGTTTATGGTAAAAAGGGACCTCAAAAGCCTGAAGTTAGTGACTCAAATGACAACTCCACTGAGCATTCTACCTGTCATAACAATGACAGTAAGATCTTTTTGAAATCCCTCAGAGCATTCTTTTGAGTCTGAATCAGCAAGGATAAGATACCCAATGATATGTTTACGTCTAATACCTGATACAACTAAAGAAAAAGTTGTGTCGAATCAAAAGAAGTTGAACCTAGTTGCGCAACACACGTAAAAACTCCTAGGCAACCAATGAAAAATCTAGGGACACCTGAAGTTAAAGGAAAGAATTAGAATAAAATGATGAAAAGAGAATTATGAGAAGGTTACTCTTTCATCAAGAAAAAGTGTTTTGTTTGTGGAAGCCTAAGTCACATTGATCAAATATTTTTGTGACTTTTATGAAAAGAAAATGTGCAAAGAGGCTTGAGCTTAAGAAACAAATGGTTTACTACTGTAACAGGGTGGCCGAAACCATATTGAACTAATGCAAACAGGGTTAAATCATGCTAATCACTTTGTACCTAAGACCAGACAACTCCATTGCTGTAAGGAAAAATGTTAATTCTGTTAGACCTAATGTAAAACAGGTGGGCACCTGTAAAAAAAATCATTCAGGTCAAATGTTTAATACTCAGTCGGTAGTATATAATAATAATCCAATACTGGTAGATCTAACTACCAGAACCTACCATAAACTCAACGTTTTAGTTCCTGTAAGACCCTAAGGATGGAATAAGTTTTAATCAAAAGAATCATTTTCAAGATCACATTCACTTGAAAGAAGACCCATTGTTAGAAAATACATCAAGAATACTTAATACACACGCTGTAAAGGGAAAATTTGGTGGCACTGCTGTTAAGACCTCAGCAGGTATAATTGGAGAGAACAAGACCAAACCTACCTAATAATAATAGTGGATCCAAATTTGTTAGAACTGTAAATGCCAAAGGACCACAAGGGCAGGAACCCAAAGGCCTGAAAAGGCATGGGTCCCTAAGAGAAACAAATTTTCACTTTTTCAAGTGCAGATCATCCACTCAAAAACATTAGGACAAAGGTATATTTGATAGTGGATGCTCAAGGCACATAACTGGTAACAAGGATCACCTAGATGATTTTGAAGAATGAAAAAGGGGATCTAATCCTTTTTGGAAGGAAGCAAAGGCTAACAAAACTGGAAAAGCAAGATAAGAGTATGGTAATGATAGATTTTGTGTAAAGAGTTTCTTTGTAAAAGAACTTGGGCCTTTTAAATCTTTTTTTACTTATATCACAAATAAGTATAAGCCATCCACAAGGTACTTTTAACTGAAACCTGAATGCCTTTTGTGTCTCCGACTGTTAAGATGTCCAATAAAAAACAGATACTTCTAAGAAGTCCATAGGCAACACAATATGTAACAGTATTTGATATGAAGACACCTTCCTCTCACAAAAGATAAATGCTTGTTTTATTGCAAAAGCCACATCTGAATCATTATTTTATGGCACAGAAGGTTAGGTCATATAAATTTTAAAAACTTAAATAAACTTGTAAAGGGAAACCGTATTAAGAGAGTCTACCTTCCAAGGATTTTTTAGAAATGACATACATGTGTTGCCCTGCCCAAAAAGGTAAGCAACACCAAGACCTCCCTGTAAGGCTAAATTAGAAATAACAATCACTAAACAATTTACCACATCATGGCATATGGATCTTTTTGTACCTACTTCTAATAAAAAGCATTAATCATGCAAGTTAGTGCCTTTTTTTTTGTAATTACTGATGATAGAAACCAGATTTAGTGATATTCTCTTTGCTACTAAGGATGAAACTAGGTGGCATCCTTCAGAACTTCATTAGACAAATTGAAAACCACTTAATCACAAAGGGTTAAAATAATTTGAATCAGACAAGGGCACAGAATTTAAGAATAGGATATCTTGAAATTTGTTGGAACAAGGAAAAAAAACAAGAGTATACAAAGCCACAAAAACTCCACAACAAATGGTTGTTGCTGAAGAATGAACAAGACCCTACTTTGAGGCTGCTATGAACTATGCTAGCAGACTCCACATTAACCAACTACTTTTTTTGGGCAGAAAGCCAGTTAGTACTGCTTGCTATATCTTTAATATGGGTAAGGGTGGACAAAACCTCAAACAAACAAAACTCCTTAAGAGCTTTTGTTTTGGCCACAAACTAGTTATTAGCTACATAATACCTTTTGGCTGCCGTGTTACCATATTAGATACTCTAATTGTGCTTGGCAATATGAAGGAATTGAGATGAGGTTTCTTAGTGGTTAGTTCACTAAATAGCTAAGCCTTTAGGGTATATAATTAGTAACCAAAAAGGTCGAAGTAAATATGCATGTAAATTTCCCTGTGAAGATTTGAAAGCTCAAATGCTAGACAAGAACATAGCCATTAGTGAGTTAAAGAAACTCATTAAGAAATGCAAAGGAAAGTCTGTGGAAACTCAGTTTGATAAACCATCTGTTGTTCGACAACCAAATGCTCAACGGATTCCAAAACCATCAGTTTTAGGAAAACCGACTCCTTTTTCAAATTCTCCTGAAATGAGAAGTTTTGAAACGAAAGAGTCGGTTAATAAAACTAATGTGTCGGATGGTTTGTTTAAACAAGTCACTCAACAGAATTTGCCTCAGAATAGAAAACAAGCAGAAATACACTCGAATGTGCTTAAACCAGGAATGTATAGAATTGCCACTACCATAACACAAAACAAAGAATCGCATAAAGTGTGAAAGTTGTTGGATCTTAAGTGGATGTGATGTGATTGAAGTTGTGGTCTTGTATGCAATTCACGTTCACAGGATTTTACACATCTATGATTAAAACCGATAAGTGAATTAATAGGATTTTACAAAATCAATAGATAAACCGTGAATGAATAATCGATTGATGTTAATGTGTGTTTGGTGAATGATTAGTCCTTTAAAGTCCTTTGTTTGTTGTTTGATTTGATGGTTTGTTATGTTTAGACAATGATTAATAGATTCCCAAATTCGGTCAAATACCACTTGATGTGCGGTATGGTCAATTTTTTTTTCGGGAAATTAGGTTTTCAAAACAACGGTTTTCAATGGACAAAACGCAGTGTCTTTAGTCAAAATGCAATGAGACAAAACGCAACATTGAGACAAAACGCAATGAGCAAAATGCAACCTTGAGACAAAACACAAGCAACGCAATCAAGAACACCCTTTCAGTTAGACAAAATGCAGCCAAGAAAAAGTCTTCAAACTTTCTTGAAAGCTACGAAATGATGTTAAAACCACCTAGTAATGATGCAAGTGATAGTTCTAAGCCCGAAAGTACAAGTCTTTAACATCTTTAACCACAAACAAAGATCAAATCTGATTTTTTCTTGGTATATATTTTGAAAAAAAAAACTAGCCACGAATTTGATTCTTTTTAACCATAAATGAATCACGAATCCACCCTTAAAGCTTTGGTACCAATTGTAGTATCCCGATTAACACTTCATATAACAATCACGAATCTAGATCAAGAAAAGAGAGAGAGATTGATTTCTAGAGAGAGAAAGAAGAAAGAAAGTGATATGGGAGAGAAAATAGAAAAGTAAAATGTTCATTATGAAATCAACTTACTTTTCCTTGGTGGAAAAGTTACTTATATACCCCGACACATTAAGTGACGTTCAGGATATTTGACTAGGACCCGAGCTAGGGTTTTGCTTGGGATTAAACCCGAAACATATACAATATTAGATTAACTATCGTGCCCGATTCCCGATACTTTCCTATTACAGCGTTAACTAATTGATTGACCGAGACTTAAATACATAATGAACAAACTTCATGTTTGACTCAATATTTTGAGGCTAACAAGCATGCTATGTACTTATTATACTAACATGTTCTTTTTAATATTCTGTTACTTTTCATGTTCTGTTACTAACATACCTTTGCTAAACGAGTTTGGTTCAAAGTTCATTTTAATCAGCTGATGCTTTGTCATCAACGAAATCTTTTTAAACAATGTATGTGGCTTTGACAGAACATGTTAGTGACAGGCCGTTAGGATTTCTAATTTTAATTCTTAGTAATATATATATGGAATCTTTTCAATTAGCATTTCTAATGCTTTAGACTTTGTTAGGAATACAAAAATCCTAAGAAAGTATCAATCACTCTATAGATAACTGTAGTTAGCTCGTCAAGTTAATATTTAGAAACTTACTTAGGTAGTTAGACCAAGGACCATGGATAAGTCCATTAAGCCAAGGCCCATCCTCCCCTTGTAAGTATATATACACCTCTCCATGCCTTGGAGAGGTGGTTGGTTGGTTTTATTTTCTCATATAGTTCAACAAGTATTTTCTCTCATCTTTCTCTCACTAAAACCTTCCTACCAAAGTCTTTCTCTATCTAACATTTCTTGCTAAATATTTTTTGTATGTGTTAAGTGATTATAGCTATTCTACAATTGGTATCAAGAGCCATAGAGTGGTGTGCTTAGATTTTGTGTTTACTTGTTTTGGTTCGTGAGTTTTCCTCTAAATACCATTCGTCTTTTGATTTTTTTTCTTAGTTTTTAAGCTTAAAATCTACACTAAAAGATCATCTACATAGGTAGCTTTGATCTAGTATCCTTGGATATAGGTGCGTGTGCTTAGATTCATAGAAAAATATCTTAGTTTTTTTTCATTTGTGTTCGTAAGCTTTATAAAGGTCAAAATCTTGATTTTAAATCTTTCGGCTTAAAAACCTTAAAGTTTTCATTTTTCTTGTCCCTATAGGCTTAGTAACACTTTTGGTACAAAAATTTTCAGAAAACAATCATCAAAAACATGTCTTTTTGAGCTTTGAAAAATTGGGTTTTCGTGGAGTACCGATCTAGTCAGTTGTAGTGTGTGCCGATCTAGTCAGTGCCGATCTAGTCAGTTGTAGTGTGTGCCGATCTAGTCAGTGCCGATCTAGTCAATTGTAGTGTGTGCCGATCTAGTTAGTGCTGATCTAGTGAGTGCCGATCTAGTCAGTTCTAGTCAGTGCCGATCTAGTCAGTTGTAGCGTGTGCCGATCTAGTCAGTTGTAGTGTGTGCCAATCTAGTCAGTGCCGATCTAGTCAATTTCCAGCCTCAGTCGATCTAGTCAACTTCAGAGATTGCCGATCTAGTTCCTTCTTCAAAGCACTACCGATCTAGTTACTACTACAAAGTGTCGATCTAGTTTACTCTACAAGACTACCGATCTAATTACTTCATCAGTGTCTACCGATCTAGTTTCTTCAAGACCACCGATCTACCATTTTTGAAGACAACCGATCTAGTTGATTTCATAAGACAACCGATCTAGTAATTTTGATTGAACCCGATCTAAACAATTCTCAAAAGACAACTTTAATTCAAACACAATTTCTTTCTGCCACCGTTCGATCCGATAATAATCCTTAAACATACAAAGTCAAAAATGTCTTCTCTTGCCGAATTCGCTCTCCTTAATGGTACCGATAACAGACCCCCAATGTTGGATAAGGTTATGTACGACTTGTGGAAAAGTAGAATGGAGCTGTACATGGAAAACCAAGAAAATGGTTACTTGATCCTTGAATCTATCAGAAATGGTCCCCTTGTTTGGCCAATGATTGAAGAAAATGGGGAAATGAGAAGAAAGAGAGTTCCTGAACTGTCAGCACTCGAGAAACTTCAATATGAAGCTGATGTCAAGGCAACAAACATCATTCTTTAAGGTGTTCCAGGCTGACGCTTAGCACTTGTGAGTCACCATCGTGTAGCCAAGGATTTATGGGAACGAACTGAGCTATTAATGCAAGGAACGTCATTGACTAAACAAGAAAGAGAGTGCAAGTTATATGATGCTTTTGATAATTTTGCTTACATTAAAGGAGAAACCCTGTCTCAGTACTACCACAGATTTGCTCAATTGATCAACGATATGCACATTTACCAGATGAGGTTGCAACAGTTTCAAGTCAACACGAAGTTCTTGAACAGTCTTCCTCCTGAATGGAGCAAATTTGTGACTGATGTCAAATTGGTGAAGGATCTGCATGTCACGAACTTTGATCAGCTCTTTGCTCATCTTGAACACCATGAAGCACATGCAAATGAAATTCGTCTTTTGAAAGAACGAAGTCATGATCCGTTGGCACTTGTCGCAAACCACCAATACATCACTTATCAAACAACAACATACAAAAACCACAACAGCAAAGCTTATTATCTCAGTATGGAGTTACTTATCCCAATCAGCAGTATTCAGTCAGTCACCCATCAACCCCGCAAGCAGTTACTTACCAATCTAATGCACCTCAAACCATTTACCAACAACCACAAGCTATCTCTCAGATTGATTATCAACCACAACAGACAGAGTTTCCTGCTTTAGACTCTGGTCTTGCTGTCCCTGTGTTTAATAAAGGTGATGATCCAATTGACGCAATCAACAAGATGATGTCGTTCTTATCTACAGTGGTCACATCTCGTTTCCCTTCCACGAACAATCAGCTGAGAAATTCTTCAAACCCTCGACAACAGGCAACGATTCAGGATGGAAGAGTTACTGTTCAGCAGCTGCAAGGAAGACAAAACTCGTTTGGAGCTGGTTCGTCTGGAACAAAGTCTACAGGTCAAAGGGTGGTCAAGTGCTTTAACTGTCAAGGAGAAGGCCACATGGCAAAGCAGTGCCCAAAACCAAAAAGGAAGAGAGATGCTTCGTGGTTTCGGGAAAAAGTTTTGTTAGTAGAAGCACAAGCAAATGGTCAAATTCTACATGAGGAAGAGCTAGCATTTTTGGCAGATCCAAGTATTACAGAAGGTCAAGCCACACAGACAGTCATTACCCATAATGCCGCTTATCAAGCCAAAGATTTGGATGCATATGACTTTGATTGTGATGAACTTAACACAGCTAAAATTGCGCTCATGGCGAATTTATCTCATTATGGTTCAAATGCTCTCGCTAAGGTAAACAATCATGATAATGTGGATAACAACTTGATGAATCAAGTTGTGTAGGCGATGTCGTCTTCTGAACAGTCGAGTGTTGTGAATAATTTAGAGACTGAAATAACCAGTGATAGAAATATCATTCCTTATTCTCAGTATGTGATAGAATCACAACAGGCAACTGTTCAGAATTTTAACTTATCTGCACAACAAGATGCACTGATATTATCTGTGATTGAACAACTAAAAACCCAAGTAGTTAATTGTACCAAGATAAATTTAGACAATAAGAGTGTCAATAATACCTTAACTGCTAAGCTTGAAAGATATAAGGAACAGGTTAAAGTTTTGAAAAGGGGACAAAATGTTGATTTAAAAAGTAATGATATCGTTTCAGATTCAAGTGCACAGTCTGTAGAGATTGATCATCTTAAACAAACTCTTTTAAACATTTAAAAGAAAAGGAATCTTTAATGCAAACGGTTACTCTTCTCAAAAATGATTTTAATAAATAAGAATCTAGAAACATTGATAGGTAAATTGACTTAGAAAAGAAGATCAAACAGGTAGATAATATTGTTTTTAAAAGAGATCAATCTGCGCAAATTGTTCACATGTTGACAAAACCTTAGTTTTTCTATGATCATACCACTAAACAAGCTCTAGGTTTTCAAAATCCTTTCTATCTGAAGAAAGCTTAGCAGTTAGAACCAAAGCTTTATGATGGTAATGTCATTAAGAATACTAGTGCTATTGTGATTCCTGACTCTGAAAAGACCTTAATGTTTGCTGAAGAGAGTCGTTCAAAAATGCTTTTAAAACAACAGGATCCTATGATGTTAGAAAAGAAAGTTAATACTACACTAGTCGATTATGCTGTTCTTAACCAACTTTCTTAAGATTTTGAAACACAATTTTCCACAAACTGAATTATCTGCTGAACAAGCCTTTTGGTCTCAGAATTCTATGAATTCTTCAGATCACACTCCTTCTAATAGACCTACCAAAGTTAAAGTTCCAAAAGAACTTCCTAAAGTCAGCATGGTTAATACGAGTTTGAAGAAACTTAAACACCATCTTGCTAGTTTTGACATGGTTTTCAAAGAAAGAACCATGGCCACCGCCATCACTAAGGGCTCGTAGGGGTTTGAACATACAAAAGCTTGTTTTAGGGATGAAATAATTCTATTTGTAAAAGCTCTGAAGGACTTATTTAATACATTCAATCAATATTTGATTGATGAACTTTTTGAAGTCTAAAATGTCTTTCATCAAATGGAACAGGCTGTGGAACAACATCGTTTAGAGTAAAAAACATTTGAAGTCAAAATGAATTATGTTTTGAACGAAAACGAGCGACTCTTGGAACAAGTCATTAATAAAGATATTGTGAACATAATTATGAATTCTTCTGTAGATAATGCTTCTATGAATGTGCATGAATGTAAAAAGTGTCTCAAACTTGAGACTGAGCTTCTTAATAAAAAGGATTTCATTGAAAAAGAGACTTACGATAAATTGTTCAGAAGTTTTACCACTCTTGAAAAACATTGCATCTCTTTAGAAGTTGACTCTCAACTTAATCAAGAATTTTTTTAAAGGGACAATTCTGTTTCAAATCAAAGTGCTCTAAGTTTTGATCAATATTTTGAATTAAATGAATTGAAAGCTCATTCGCAAGAGAAAGACACGGTCATAAAGAAGTTGAAAGAGAGAATTATACCTCTAAGTGAAAATATGAATGAGGATAAGATCAAAAAGGACATAGAAGAGATTGAAACAATAAATATTAAATTGGATCATAGGGTGTCAAAGCTTATTGCTGATAATGAACATTTGAAATAGACCTATAAGCAACTTTATGACTCGATTAGACCAGCACGTATTAGATCAAAAGAACAATGTGATGGGTTAATTAATCAAGTCAATCTAAAGTCTGTGGAAATCTCTAATTTAATTGCTAGTCTTCAGGAAAATGTTTTGGTAATTACAGCTCTCAAGGATGATTTAAGGAAACTTAAAGGAAAAACTCTAGTTGATAATGTTGTTACAAAACACACTATTGATCCAGAGATGCTTAAGATTGATGTGGAACCAATAATCCCTAAATTGTTAAATAAAAGGACGCTCACTATGTCTATATTAAGCCTACTCATGAAGAAGCTGTAGTTCTTAGGGATTTAGTTGAACATGTTAAATCAAATTATCCACTAGATCATTCCTTAGAAACTGCCTGTAGGTATAGTAAACGAATTCAGGAGTTGCTTACAAATATTAGTCAAACCTGTCCTAGTATTAACAATTCTGGTGAAAAATTAGTGGCTGTCACCCCAAAGAACAAGGACAAAAGAGTTTGATTCACTGAGCCATTAACATCCTCAGGAAACACAAAACAACCTCTTCATCAAACCTAGTTTCTAACAAACCTATGTTGTCTTCTATAGGAGTAAGACCATCTACTAGTCCTAGCGAATCACAGCCTTTAGGCAATAACAAAAAAAATAAGATTCATCGACCATCAAGTAGTACTCTGAAGAATAAAGTAGAAGCCCACCCTAAGACAGTTAAATCTAGTTTGAAACATAAGAATTGTGTTGTGAAACCTAAAGAAACTACAAATGTACAACATTCCAAGATTAATGTAAATTTTAAACTTTTATGTGTTAAGTCTAATGGTTGCATGCTTTCTGCTAATCATGATTTGTGTGTTTATGATTTTATCAATAACGTAAATGCTCGTGCTAAATCTAAATCTGTTAAGAAAAGTTCAAAGAGAAAAGTTTGGAAACCAACAGGAAAAATGTTCACAAATATTGGATACTCTTAGAGACCTACTGGTTGAACCTTCACTATAGTAGGAAATGCGTGCCCTTTAACTAGGATAACCACAACTGGTGAAGTGCCTCTAAGGAAACCAAGTGCCCTAGAATGTGATACATCTAAGCCTGTAGTAACATTGGTTTACTCAAGGAAACCTAGGAAATCCAAAACTAATGTTCCCGTTAGCAAACCTAAGATTATTAAATCTGTATCTGCTAACAAAACGGAACCCAGTAAATCTTAGGGATCCATAGTTTCTGATGTTCCATCTTCCTCTCTTAATGAATGCAGGTCATCCTAATTGTTCTCTGGTATTTGGACTCTAACTGCTTCAAGCATATGACCGGAGATCGCTCTCAGCTCATCAATTTCGTCAATAAATTTTTGGGTACAGTCAAATTTGGAAATGATCACGTGGCAAAGATATTGGGATATGGTGATTATCAGATTGGAAATGTTATGATCTTAAGGGTTTACTACGTGGAAGCACTTAGACATAACTTATTCTCCATGGGGCAATTCTGTGATTCGAACCTTGAAGTTGCTTTTCATCAACACACCTACTTTATTCGTAATCTTGAAGGTGTCGATCTATTGACCAAATCTCAAGGAAACAATCTGTATACTCTGTCTCTTGGAGATATGATGGCGTCCTCTCCTATATGTCTCTTGTCAAAGGCCTCAAAGACTAAGTCCTGGTTATGGCACCGATGTCTGTTGTATCTGAACTTTGGCGCAATCGACTATTTAGCTATACACGGTCTTGTTCGAGGTCGCCCTAAGCTAAAAATTGAAAAGGACCATCTATGTTCTGCTTGTGCAATAGGCAAGAGCACGAAGAAACCCTACAAACCTAAATCTAAAGACACCAACCAAGAAAAACTCTATCTTCTACACATAGATCTTTGTGGACCAATGCGTGTCGCAAGTGTTAATGGAAAGAAGTACATCCACGTCATTGTCGATGATTACTCTTGATTTACATAGGTTAAGTGCTTAAGGTCAAAAGATGAAGCTCTAGATTTCATAATCAAGTTTCTCAATATGATCCAAGTGCTGCTTAAGACACCTGTCCGACGAATCAGAACATATAATGGAACTGAATTTGTTAATCAAACTTTGCATGAATATTATGAGAAGGTTAGCATCTCTCATGAAACATCTGTTGCTCGCTCTCCACAGCAAAATGGTGTCATTGAAAGACGTAATCGTACGCTAATTGAAGTTGCCCGCATAATGTTGATTTATGAAAAATCTTTGTTATTCTTATGGGCAGAAGCAGTTGCTACCGCATGTTACACCCAAAATTATTCCATCATACGTCTTATACGACAATTTCCGATCTTTATCATTTTTCTTTGTATTTGGTTTACACTCGGATTATCCGACGATTGTTAGTGAGAACTGGTGGTAAGTTACAACCTGAAAATATATCCTGTTTTTCGCATTTTTGTTTGTTTTTTTTTGATATACTTTATTTGGTGTGATTTGCTTTATTTGTGTTGTTCTTTTCGTTAATCTTAGGTGAGTGTACTAATATGAATTGTACTATTTTATTTTATTACGGGTTATTTATTTTTGTTTTATTATGGTTTTCATTCTGATGGGTTATTAGTTCTTTGTTTGTGTGGAGTTTTATGGTATTATTTTTGTTGTTTTTCTTGTTTAGAATTTTTTTTGACGTGTAGGTTTTGTATGTCGGTTTTTAAGTCTTTTTTTTAGGTAAGGGGAGTAGCTCGTTAAAGTGAATTTTATTCATAAGGTAGAAGTTTTAACCTGGAAAAAACACATAATGTAATATATTGAAAACAAAGTAAAAATAATATTTTACTGTAGTATAGTAAGAATATTATAATTATTTAATTATAAAAAGAATTTATGTTACATAGAAAAAAATACTAATTAAAGATAGTTCAATGTTAAAAGGTAAACAATAAAAAAAAATATCAATAAACTAGACTAAGTTGAAAAGATTTATACTAACTAAAAACTAAACAATGTATTTAGTTTATTATATAATTAAAAAATTAACACAAATACCTATAATATACATATTCACAGTAGTATATTAAACATACTATATGCTATAAAAAAACTAAATAAAGTTTTAAATAATAAAAATATAATAACACAACACAAAAGTTCAAAATTAAAAATTATAAAGAATATAAACTGAGTTTGAAAATATTCACGCTACTAATATATAATAACCTCAACGCATCTATTGTAATAATAAAAAAATTATTAAAAGTTTAAATATCTACCAATTTATTAAAAAATAAATAATCTATTAACTCACCATTTGACATTAATTACACAAAAACAAAAAATATATTAAATAAATAAATCCAAAATCCTTTAAACTATCTATATAACAATAAATTAAAAAATACATACACAAGATAATTAATATACAACCAGTTTATATTGGTATTTTCATTGGCTATGCACCCACAAAGAAAGCATTTTGAATTTACAACTGACGTACCAGACGAATCATTGAAACAATTCATGTAGATTTTGATGAGCTGACTGCAATAGCTTCTGAACATAGCAGTTCAGGACCCGCACTTCATGAAATGACTCTGACAACAATAAGTTCAGGACTCGTGCCAAACCCTCCTACTTCAACACTGTTTATACCACCGTCAAGAAATGATTGGGATTTACTGTTTCAACCACTG
The DNA here is from genome assembly GCA_026074375.1 of Tanacetum coccineum. NCBI lineage: Eukaryota > Viridiplantae > Streptophyta > Magnoliopsida > Asterales > Asteraceae > Tanacetum > Tanacetum coccineum. The sequence goes on from BQNB010041462.1 coordinate 46,569, forward strand.
TTTGATGAATTACTCATTCATCATCAAGTGTTGATCTCCCAACCCCTAAACTCATAGCTAAAATTGCTGAAGTAGTTGCTCCAGTTCCCGTTGCATCAACCGGTTCACCTTCCTCAACAACTGTTGACCAAGATGCACCATCACCAAGTAACTCTCAAACAATACCCGAAACTCAATCTC
>BQNB010041463.1:4904-22129 GCA_026074375.1 Tanacetum coccineum
TTTGAGCTTAAAATGAGCTTGTTACAAGCTTTTAAGTTAGAATAAGGCCAAAACCCTTCTTACTGTGACAGCTTTTTGATAAGCTATTTTTGGGCTTATTACTTTGTTTTAGCTCATGTTCCTTTTGTTAAAGTAGCTTATTTTAGTCTCCTTATTGATTCCTAGTATTTAGTTTTTCTTAAAAATAAAAAAAAATAACAAAAAGGGATTGCCACCACACTCGAACCCACGACCTCCCACACACAACACATATACCTTAACCAGTTTGCTACATTAGCTCATCCATTCATAACTTGCACCACTTAATACGAGTACACGATTTCATTTCCTTTTTATAAATAAGCCGTAGCATAATAAGCTCATTTGGGAGCTTATTCGTTTAGAAAATTAGATTTTCTTATTTTTCTTTTGTTCCTGCTAGTATTTAGGACTTTCCCTGAATTTTTCAGATTTTTCTGGCTTTTATTTTATTTTTAATCAATTTTTGAAAGTTGAATTCTTATAAAATCAATAAAAAATAGAAAAAAGTTTCAGAAAAATACTAAAAAATAGTTTTTAGTTTTATAAAAAATAGCTTTAGGTTTACATCCAGTAAAATCATTTTTACACTTTTTATATATTAAATTTCATTTTTGAGCTTTTATTTTAAATTTTAATAATAGGATTTTAATAATAAAAATAGTTAAAAATAGTTTTCTTTGCTTTTATAATATTTTATACTTTTCTAAGCTTAAAAATCATTTTTCCAAATTTTTAGTACTTAATTTGCTATTTTTTAAGATTTAATTAGATTTAATTAGTTTTTAATTCATAATAAATTCAAAAATAATCAAAAAAATGTTTTTCTTTTTCGTAAAATTTTGTTTTGTCCTATCTTAGGTTTAGAAATTTAGATTATATTTTTAGGAGTATATTTTAGTAGGCTTGCTTATTTGTCGTGTTTTATTTGCTTCCCGTATTAGTTTTAATTGTTTAATTGTTTTTAATTGTCCATTTTAATTGTTGTTTTTTAGTAGTCATAGCTTAACAAATCAAATATCCTTGCTTCATTCAAATCAGAATCCGAGCTTAAATGAGGTTTCAATTTCATTAGTCGTTGGGGAAACGACCCGGGTGATCATACTTACCCGGTTTAATATACATATTATATATTATATTATATATTTTTGAGAGTGAATTTTATCAAGGGTGACTTGGTAATTTTCTTAATTGCTCTTAAGGTTATATTATATATATTTTAGGTATATAAAACTACTATCAAGTTTTTGGCGCCGCTGCCGGGGACTAGTGTTAAGATTCCTTCGTTTTGTGTTTGTTGATTTGGTTTGAAGATCCTTTCGTCCTCGAAAGTTTCATTCTTGTTTTATAATTCAAATATCCAAAAAAAAATTATAAAATATAAAAAGTAAAAAAATATTTTCCATTTCTTTTTAGTATAAGTAAAAGATAAAAAAAAGAAAAATAAAAAATATTAAAAAATTGTCCTTTAAAAAAAACAAATAAGATACACAAAGTTGGTAAACGAACACCAACAAATAATATCTTCCATTGAGATATTATCATAAATAAGTTCCGGTGAACTTGAAAAGTTCCCAAATTGAACAAAAGATTCAAAAAACTTGCCATTTGTGTCACTTACGAGGAACGGCTCACCTTAAGAAGCAATTTTTAAGAGCTACCGTGAAGTAAGTTGATTAATTAGTTTAAGTTGTCTCTCGTTTTGTCCGTAAATAAAATATGTTGTTTAAAGAATCGAAAAAACCAAAAATAATCTTCTTTTTCTTCTTATCCATTTAATTCTTTTCATTAACCCTCTAAATTGTTTAATTCTTATGGCGTCTCATCGTTCAAAATCTCTTTATGCAATTAAGGAATGCTCGACTTGTGGAAGATTATACACTAGAGAATGTTGTTCGATAGGGAGTCTTAAAGACAAGATACTTGTTCCCGAACCCGACTCTTCTCCGCGTTGTGCAAGATGTGGAACCCCGGTTGATGGTCCGAGTTGTCATGGATGTGCTTTTTTACGAAAGAAATTCGATGAAGATTTGCTTGCGTATTGTGTTGAAAATGGAATTTTCAAAGACTTTCAAGATACTTCCGAATCATCTGATGACAATACCAATGTTGTTAATATTCTTCGAGAGCCATGCGTTGTCAATCAAGACCCCGGTGAAAAGTCTTCGCAAGAACCTCCACAAATTGACCATAATTGTTGTTATGAGTGCGGTGATTCATTAAATGGAATTTTTTGTCAAAAATGCATTTGCAAGTTTTGTGGGAAAGGTGCTCATTACGGTTATAATTGTCCACCAAAAGTTCTGATTATTTCTAATCCAGAACAATGCAATCAAACCATTGCTGAGCTCCCACAGATTTTGCCAATTGTTCACCCTACATGCAATTATGAAGCTGAAAATTCATTCGCTTATGATCCAAACCCGAATTCTTTCGATAATTCTTCGAATTTTTCTTACCACCCTCCACAACCCTAGTTTGAGACTTATTTGTGTGAGTTATGTGGAAATAATGCTCATTATGGTTATGATTGTTCACCACAGTTCCAGTTTGTCCATGAACAAGAGCCATGTTATAATCAAAACTTTAATGATAATTATTATCCACAAAATTCACCGAGTTTTTCTCAATAATATATTGGTTGTGCTTATTGCGGAGGTCCTCACTATGATTATCAATGTCAACCGATCAATGAAACTTATTATGAACCTAATTCAAGTTATGATTCTTCTGGATTTGACCAACCACATCCCCCGCAAAACTCCGTCGATCATCAAGGAATTCTACAAGTCCTTAATAAAATGGAAGAAAAATTTGAAGAAATAATAAGAGATCGAAGAAAGAAAATAGAGGATATGAGTATCAAGGAAATGATGCATGAACAGCAATTGGTCGATAGAGAGATTAAGGAAATAATAAATGATTTGGGTTATAAAAGATTTCGAGGCGAGGAGATTGATGAAGAATATGAGAGAGATTGTGAGATTAGAATTCGAAAACTTAAGCAAGATTTTAATATATGGGGAAGCGAAGTTCGAAAAAAGGAGGAATGACTTCGAAGATGAAAAGTATGTTGTTGCCTGTCGTCTACATGCTTTCTATTTATTGTGATGATGAGGATGTTTCTATTCCTTTAGGGAGATATTATTTCGAAATTCTACGTCTAAATCAATCACACACGATTCTTCCGATCCATAGGAGCCCGATAATATCTAAAAATGGGGTTGAGCATCTCCGACAAATATTCCGGCAACGGAATCGAACGAAGTAATAAAGTCTAGTGTTGAGAACCTTGTCCCAATCCCAAGTGAGTTTGAGGGAATTTCCGACGATACATGTAATGTGCCTGATAATAATCGTGTTAATGTTGAGTCCGAACTTGTGGAATCTTTGAGTAACCGTGATACTTCGATTGTTCATTTTCTAGATCGAACTATTCTAGGGAGTTCGCGGTGAACTATGCTCTTAATTGATCCTAAATTCACCGGGAATTGTTGAAGCCGATCCGGATGATGATACTTTTATACCCAAAACAAGATACCTTTGGCGAGTTGATTTGCATGGCAAAAACTTTCATCATCATTTGAGCATTTCATCGGCTATATACCCTTTACCCAAAATAAGATACCTTTGGCGAGCAGATTTGCTCGACATAACTTTCGTCATCATTTGAGCAATTCTATCGGGTATAAACCCTTTACCCAAAACAGGATACCTATAGCGAGCAGATTTGCTCGACATAACTTTCGTCATCATTTGAGCATTTCATAGGGTATAAACCCTTTACCCAAAACAAGATACCTTTGGCGAGCAAATTTGCTCGACATAACTACAGTCATCATTTTAGCATTTCATTGGGTATAAACCCTTTACCCAAAACAAGATACCTTTGGCGAGTAGATATGCTCGACATAACTATCGTCATCATTTGAGTATTTCATCGGGTATAAACCCTTTACCCAAAACAAGATACCTTTGGCGAGCAGATTTTCTCGACCTAACTTTCGTCATCATTTGATCATTTCATCGGGTATAAACCCTTTACCCAAAATAAGATACCTTTGGCGAGCAAATTTGCTCGACATAACTACCGTCATCATTTGAGCATTTCATCAGGTATAAACCCTTTACCCAAAACAAGATACCTTTGGCGAGCAGATTTTCTCGGCATAACTTTCGTCATCATTTGAGCATTTCATCGGCTATAAACCCTTTACCCAAAACAAGATACCTTTGGCGAGCAGATTTGCTCGACATAACTTTCGTCATCATTTGAGCATTTCATCGGGTATAAACCCTTTACCAAAAACAAGATACCTTTGGCGAGCAGATTTGCTCGACATAACTTTCGTCATCATTTGAACATTTCATCGGGTATAAACCCTTTACCAAAAACAAGATACCTTTGGCGAGCAGATTTGCTCGATATAACTTTCGTCGTCATTTGAGCATTTCATCGGGTATAAACCCTTTACCCAAAACAAGATACCTTTGGCGAGTAGATTTGCTCGACATAACTATCGTCATCATTTGAGCATTTCATCGGGTATAAACCCTTTACCCAAAACAAGATACCTTTGGCGAGCAGATTTGCTCGACATAACTTTCGTCATCATTTGAGCATTTCATCGGGTATAAACCCTTTACCCAAAACAAGATACCTTTGGCGATCAAATTTGCTCGACATAACTACCGTCATCATTTGAGCATTTCATCAGGTATAAACCCTTTACCCAAAACAAGATACCTTTGGCGAGCAGATTTGCTCGACATAACTTTCGTCATCATTTGAGCATTTCATCGGGTATAAACCCTTTACCAAAAACAAGATACCTTTGGCGAGCAGATTTGCTCGACATAACTTTCGTCATCATTTGAACATTTCATCGGGTATAAACCCTTTACCAAAAACAAGATACCTTTGGCGAGCAGATTTGCTCGACATAACTTTCGTCATCATTTGAGCATTTCATCGGGTATAAACCCTTTACCCAAAACAAGATACCTTTGGCGAGCAGATTTGCTTATATCCCTTTACCCAAAAGAATGATACCTTTTGTTACCAGCAGCATATTAATGTTTGCTTCTGCAAAAAAACCTAATCATTTGAGATTTCATCAGTATAAACATTTTAGACCCAAAGCCAAGATTACTATTGGTGAGCAAATTTGCTCGACATAACTACCGTCATCATTTGGGCATTTCATCAGTAATAAAACCCTTTGACGACCAAACAGCTACCTTTGGCGAGAATGTTTGTCGGAATAACTTTTCGTCATCATTTGTGCATTTATCGGCTTATAAAACCTTACCCAAAATAATGATACCTTTGGCGCAAGAGATTTTGCTCGACATAACATTGGGTATCATGTGTGAGCTTTTCATTCGGGTTAATAAACCTTTAGTGCCTAAAAAACAGGATACCTTTGTGCGAGAGATTTGCTCGACATAAACTTACGTCTTCATTTGAGCATTTCATCAGAGAAGTATGTAAACCCTTTTACCAAAAGACAAGTATACTTTGGCGTAGTGTAGATGTTTGCTTGACATAACTTTTTTCTGTCATTGAGCATTTCATCGGGTTATAGAACCCTTTACCATAAAATCAAGATACCTTTGTCTCGAGCAGAATTGGCTCACATTACTTTCTTGTGATCATTTTGTAACATTTCTATTAGTATAAACCCTTTATCCAAAAACCAGATACCTTTGTCGAGCATAGTTTGCTCGTTATAACTTCATCGTCTTTTGAGCATTTCATCGGGTATTGAACCAGTTACCCTAATGTAACGATACCTTTGGGCAGTAGATTTTGCTGACTTAACTATCGTGCATCATTTGAGCATTTCTCAGATTGGGTATAAAACCCTTTACCCAATAGTAAGATACCTTTGGCTTAGAGCGGATTTGCTCGACTGATAACTTTCATCATCATTTAAGACATTTTTATCGGCGTGATAAACCTTTACCGCCAAAAATAAGATACCTTTGGTGAGCAAATTTGCATGACATAACTACCGTCATCATTTGAGATTTTCATTGGTACAAAGCCTTTACGCAAAAAAAATGTCTACCTGTTGGGCGGAGTATGTATGTGCTCGACATTGAACTTTCGTCATCATTTACGCGAGTTTCAATCGGGATTTGTGTATGTTAAACCCGTGTTACCCAAAGACTAAGTGATCTTGTTTGGTCTGAGCAAAATTTGCTCGATAGAACCTACCGTCATCATTGAGCATTTTCATGTAGGTACATAACCCTTTAACAAAAACAAGATACATTGTGGCTAACAGATTTGCTCGGCAAAAAACTTTCGGTTTCATTATATTGAGCATTTCATCATGCTCTTGTTACTCTTTTACCCAAAGATAAGTATACCGTTGTTAGCGAGAGCAGATTGCTCGAGCATAACTTTACTCATCGCTTTTGAGTCAAATTTCTATTCGGGTATAACCGACTTACCGCCAAACCAAGATAGCCTTAGCTGAGGCAGATTTTGCTCGACAGTTGAACTTTCGTCTCATGCATTTGAGCATTTTCATGAGGGTATGTAAACCCTATACCCAAAACATGATACTTTAGCGAGCAAATTTGCTCTGACATTAAGTTACTATAGTATCATTTTAGCATTTCATTTGGGTACTAATCCGCTTTACCCAAGATAACCGCGGATACTTTGGCGAGTTAGATATGCTCGAGCATATACTATCGTCATCATTTGAGTATTTGTCATCGGGTATAAAACTCATTTACCAAAACTAAAGATTTCTTTGGCGAGCAGATTTTTCGGCATAACGTTCGTCTCATTTGAGCATTTCATTCAGATATAGACCCTTTACGCCAAAAACAAGATTACTGTGGTGAGCTAGATTTGCTCGGACATAACTTGTCGTAGCTATCATTTTGATCATTTCCATCAGGTATAATGCCTTTTAACAAAAAACAAGTTTACATTGTGCTGGAGCAGAGTTGCTAGAATAACTTTCATCGGGTATTAAAACCGTTTACCAAAGATAATGGTCTTTTGCCTGTGATTGGCTCGTAGAACTTTACTGTCGTGATTTTGTGCTTTTCATGGGTATAGAGAATCGCGCTTTACCCAAAACACAGTTACTTTGTCGCTTTGTTGAGTGTGCTCGAAAGTAGTTGAAGAGCGTCTGACTTGTGGGTGCTGGGCAAGCGGGGGTGGGTGTTGAAAGGGTGTCATTTAGTTGCTTTCTGGCGGAAGCGGGGGAGGGGGACATCGGCGCGGGGGGGGGAATGGGGGGGAGGTGTGGGTGGGGGGTAGGGGAGTGGGGAGGTGGATGGGTGCGGGCTGGGTGGGGGGGGGGGTAGAGGGGGGAGTGAGGGGGGGGGTGGGTATAAGGACGTTTTAGAGGGGGTGGGGGTTCTAGGGGATGAGGTTGAGCGGGGGTGGTCGTATTTGTGGGGGGCGGTTTTTGTGCTGGTTGGTAGTCCTGGGTACCTTGTTTTGTGTCGGGTTATGATTGACATAAGTTGAATGAGAGGAAATTGCTCAACTTAAGACAAAACAGGCGGCACATGGTGCTTTGCTTATCAGGTTTAACCTTTTTCCCAAAAAGATACCTTGGGTGTGAGAGTGGGGGGGGGCGGGGGGGGGGTGGGGGCGGGGTGCATATATAGTACTGGAGCGAGGATGGCGTGGGTGTTGAAGAGTGGGGGGGCTGTAAGGTGTAGGGGGGTGCGTGTGGCTTATGTCGCGATATATTTTTTATAATATTTTTTAACGTTTTGTTTTCTTTTTTTCATATTACTTTTATGTCTATTTATTTTCTAGCGTTTTAAAATTTGCCTAATAGAAGAGATATTGCGTAAGTGCTTATTAGGTTATCATTGTGCTTAATTGATTTTTAGTTGGCTTAATTGTCGTTTGTTCTAATCTTCTTTTGCTATTATTAATCAGTCTTTAGCTTAAAATAAATTAGATCTTTGAATATTTTTTAGTTTCTGTCGCCTAAAAGTCATAAAAGCAAAAATTTAGTAGAATTTAGGGTAAGATCTTAGATATTTGCTTATTCAGTAGTTAATTCATGATCATTAAGCTAGTTTTAAGTAGTTCATTATCTGAAATTAATGTCTTATTAGTTAACTTTACATTTTAGATACTTAACCAAATGTTGTCAAGTCATAAAGGGGTGTTTGGTTTAAGTGTTCTTGACCTCAAAAAGTCAAATTAGGGAATGCAATTTGTTTTAGTAAGTTGAGTTTTCATTTAAAATTAGTAGTTTAAGAGTTTTTAAAGGTTAGATTGCTAATTTTCAAAAGATATGGCTTATTATCTTTGTTCATGCACCAGGGTAAATTTGCTCTAAATTTCACTTGTGCAAAACTTGATCTAAGCCCTCCAAGGCTTAGATCTTGCTTGTACTTTGTTTATATACTCCATTTGAGTGTGTTTAAGTGCAGGATTTTCCTTAGAAAACCTGCACTAGTAGATTTGCACTTATGCAAAAAGCAACAGTACTAACAAGAAGTTAGTACTGTCACTTTTAGTTTAGTCCTTAGTTAAGTAAAAGTAGGATTTAGGCTTTTAAACTCAAGTAGGATTAAGTTTAGGTAAAGATTAATATAGATTAAGTCATAAATTTCATTTTCTAGCTTATTTACCTAGTTAAGTTTAGCTGTCAAAAGTCATTTAAACTCATAAAAGCCAAAAACAGTTAGAAATAGAATTTGGCTTTTAAGTTTTAGAATCTAGCTTAAAGTAGTAGTTTTTATTGCTTAAATTAGTTGCTATTAAGTTGTTTGACAAGTTTACAGAGGCTCATTTGCTGTCTTTGCTTTTTGAGCATTTGAGCTTATTTTGGTTTTTGGCTTATTTACTAGATTTCTGAGTTTGCTTGTTTCCTCATTAATTTCAGTAGCTTAAAAGAACTTTAAGCTCTATTTTCTTTTCATTTCTAGGTTAAGCACATCATAATCTTTCTAAAACACTTTTCCTTTTTGGATTTGAGCTTAAAATAAGCTTGTTACAAGCTTTTTAGTGAAAATAAGCCCAAACCCTTTCTCACTGTAACAACTTATTTATAAGCTGTTTAAGAGCTTATTACTGAGTTTTAGGTTAAGTCCCGTTTGTTAAAGTAGCTTATTTTAGTGTTCTTATTAATTCCTAGTATTTAGTTTTACTTAAAAATAAAAAAAAAATAACAAAAAGGGGTTGCCACCACACTCGAACCCACGACCTCCCACACACAACACATATACCTTAACCAGTTTGCTACATTAGCTCATCCATTCATAACTTGCACCACTTAATACTAGTACACGATTTCATTTCCTTTTTATAAATAAGCCGTAGCATAACAAGCTCACTTGGGAGCTTATTCGTTTAGCAAATTAGATTTTCTTATTTTTCTTATGTTCCTGCTAGTATTTAGGACTTTCTCCGTATTTTTTAGATTTTTCTAGCTTTTATTTTATTTTTAATCAATTTTCGAAAGTTGAATTCTTATAAAATCAATAAAAAATAGAAAAAAGTTTCAGAAGAATACAAAAAAATAATTTTTAGTTTTATAAAAAATAGCTTTAGGTTTACATCCAGTAAAATCATTTTTACACTTTTTATATATTAAATTTCATTTTTGATCTTTTATTTTAAATTTAAAAAATGGATTTTAATAATAAAAATAGTTAAAAATAGTTTTCTTTGCTTTTATAATATTTTAGACTTTTCTAAGCTTAAAAATCATTTTTCTAAATTTTTAGTACTTAATTTGCTATTTTTTAGATTTAATTAGATTAAATTAGTTTTTAATTCATAATAAATTCAAAAATAATCAAAAAAATGTTTTTCTTTTTCTAAAATTTTCTTTTGTCCTATCTTAGGTTTAGAAATTTAGTTTACATTTTTAGGAGTAAAATTTAGTAGGCTTGCTTAATTGTCGCGTTTTATTTGCTTCCCGTATTAGTTTTAATTGTTTAATTGTTTTTAATTGTCCATTTTAATTTGTGCTTTTTATTTAGCAATCATAACTTAACAAATCAAATATCTTTGCTTCATTCAAATCAGAATCCAAGCTTAAACGAGGTTTCAATTTCATTAGTCGTTGGGGAAACGACCCGGGTGATCATACTTACCCGGTTAAATATACGTATTATATATTATATTATATATTTTTGAGAGTGAATTTTATCAAGGGTGACATGGCAATTTTCTTAATTGCTCTTAAGGTTATATTATATATATTTTAGGTATATAAAACTACTATCAGTCATCATGTGTACCGACCCATTAAGATGGTAGCGGTACGGTCGACCATGAGGAATAGGTTGTCCTTGTGCAAGAACCATGACTCGACGTCGAAGTGCACCAGATGCTGTAGGTGACCTCTGAGTAGAAAGGGTAGTCTTAGTGAATGGTGTACCATGGGTAGGTGATGGTGGTGTATCGGGTGTATCGCTGTCTGTGGTGTTATTAGCCGATGATAAAAATGGTAAGATAGCTGGTAATGGTGGTATATGGTCTGATGATGGATCCTCAGATGGATCAAACTCTATATCAGATGCAGGTAAGTAATCAGGAGACGTTGGTGTATAGTCTGGGGATGGTGGTATAGTAGGTGTTATGATAGGTATCTTTATAACACCACATGTTTTAGGGTCATTGACGACGTCAATAAATTCACTATGTATTCTTAGTATTGTACGCGTTTGGTTTTAATCGTAATCGTTAAGTTAAATCGCGTAAGCTAAAAATTATCGTTCAATGTAAACGGGCATCAAACAATTAAATGTTTACATCAAGAAAGTGTTAAGTAATTATTTTGAGTATAATTATTAACATTGTTCTTTTTGTTTTAATTGGTTGCGTAAAATGTTTACGTTTCGCGATAAAATACGTTTAGGCATACCCGAAACCACATTAATTAATCTACGCTTCAACAAATGTCCAATATTTTACCCAATACCTAAAGTTTTATTAAAACTTTACCCAAGTTAATGTTGTTAGTCATATGGTACATAAGAATACACCAAACCATACAATGTGCAAGTATTACACATCTACACATAATCTTTATGCATTTATACTTTAAGTAATACATGATATTTATATAAAATATCTAAAACACAACTAGTAATCCCTCCCCCCCTAAATTTCATGTATATGGAGTCTAGGGAGACAAAGAGCACACATTTTACCACTTGACCTTTTGTACATCTTCATCTCATTAAACCAAGACCATGACTAACTTGTTTTTGACCAAAGACTTTCCATGATTTCCTCCCATTACTATCGGAATGAATCATTACTTTTTATCAAAAACCAAAACGAAACCTTCATCACGAAGCAGGAACGTTTTAAAGGACTCCATCGTCAATGAACTCACCATGGCTTACTCGGAACTATACTCAACTCAATACTTTTTACAATTCTTTTGAATTCCAACGATTCAAGATGCCTTAGATTCCCCCCGTGGGCAATTTCTTAGACAAAGATGCCTCAAGAAGGTTTAGCGATTATTGAAAGCAAGTCAAAAGTTCGTTACTCAAGATCCCGTGCTAGTGATTCATGAGTGAGTTCGGATCTCCTCTTTCTAATTCTTCACCTCTAATAATTTCTTTCGATATGCAACAAATCCGCTTCTCTCTAGATAGATATATCCAAATTGAAACAAATGATGAATGAAATGAACAGATTTAGTTGTTACTAACTCCCGCACACCGTCAAAGCGGTTGAGGAATATTTGTCACGTGTGATCAAATCAACCATTTAATCATTGTCCATTAATTCAGTGGAAACATTTCCCCGTTTTTCATGACTCAACAATTTCAACAAACCGCAGCCGTTGGTAATTTTCTCCAAAGAAACCAACCATCCAATTTGGCAAGTCAAATGAGACCACCGGGTTTCAACCAACCAAATGTCCAAAACAACCAAAACCGATACCAAGGAACCAATTTTAATTCAAATCAAAACCGTGGAACAAATTTTAACCAAAACCGTCCAAACAATCAAGGAGCCGTTTACCAAGCACCACCATACCAACCACCAACAAATCAACCTTTGGTTAATCAAGCTTTACCTCCCGTTTCACAAACTCAAGGAGTGTCTAAAACGGATTTTGAAAGTTATGCTAAAGCAAATGATGCGAACATGAATAACTTGCAAATGAAGTTGGATAATTTTCAAAGAAACCAAAATGATTTTCAAAGAGTTTACAATGATTCTCAAAAGAAGCAAGATGATTTTCAGAAAATGATGCTCAGTTTCATGCAAAGCTATCACACCAACCAACCTTCAAGTTCAAGTTCTTTACCAAGCAATACCATTCCAAACCCAAGGAATGAAGCCAAGGCAATTACAACTCGTAGTGGTGTTTCATACGATGGACCTCCGATTCCACCGCCGGTGGTGGAAAAGGAAAGTGAGGTGACAAAGGATACGGAGCTACCAAGCACCGAAGACATCCAACCTCCTCCATTCGTCCAAGAACAAACCAAAGACAAAGAACCAATCGAAGAGCCTTCTTTCGTTGCTAACAAAGCCAAACCTAATTTGCCTTACCCGTCGAGACTCAACAAACAAAAGATTCGTGAAAAAGATGACATTCTTTCTTCAAAGTTTATGGAAATCTTTCGAAACCTTCATTTTGAGATTAGTTTTGCGGATGCTCTCATTCATTCATATGCCAAAGTTTTTGCTCCAAATGTTCAATGAAAGTTGACGAATGACCAAAATGCCTCTTGTTTTTTGTGTTAAAAATGAAAAATTAATAGTGTGGTTGTCCCTTAAAAAAGCTTCCAGAAAACTAGGTGACGCCCAGTCGATTTCTCATTCCATGTAATTTTTCAGATTTGCTAGTTTTAACTTATGAGCCCATACCGATTTAGGTGCTAGTATCAATCTTATGCCTTTATCCCATTTGTGAAAAAGCTTCAACTCTCCGGCCTAACGAAACAAAATGGTATTAGAAATTAGCCGACCGTAAGATAGAAACAATTTCCAAACCAACCGGTGTAGCTGAAAATGTTTTTGTCAAATGAAGGGAATGTTTACTTTCCCCGCCGATTTTGTTGTTCTTGATTTTATAGCCGATCCTCGAGTACCGTTGATAAACTCGGAAGCGACCCTTTCTTAGGACGGCTCACTGCTTTAATCGATGTTTCGAGGAGAAAATTTCTCTTAGGAATATGAATCCAAATCGTTTAACCCTTAAAATGTGTTATGCAACCGTTCCATTTCATACAACAATCTCGAATCATTGAAGAAAGTTGATCTCATTGATGTCACTTGTGAAGAGTACTCACAAGAAGTACTTGGATTTTCCGATTCCGTTGCTTACAACAATCCTTCTCCGTACTTCGATCCGATTGTCTCTACTTCATCTCCAACGCTTACTCCTTTTGATGAAAGTGATTTTCTACTCTTTGAGGAAGCCGATGCTTTCATAGCAATCGATGATGAACCAGTTTCACCAGTTTTCAATGCTACATACTACGATCCCGAGGGTGACATTCTCATTCTTGAGGCACTTCTCAATAATGATCCATAACCTCACCAGACATGGAATTAACTCACCCGGAATTCAAAAAGATCTTAAAGTTGTTGAACCAAAAGAGTATTCACTCGAACCAAAAGATGAAATTCCCAAAGTCGAGCTTAAAGAGTTACCTCCGCATCTCGAGTATGCATTTTTAGAGAAAAATAACAAGCTTCCAGTCATAATTTCAAAAGATTTAAGCCAAGAAGAAAAGACCTCACTCATTAATGTCTTAAAAAACCGAAAACAAGCAATTGCTTGGAAACTTTCTGATATCCGAGGCATAGATCCAGAATTTTGCTCTCACAAAATCCTTTTAGAAGATGATTTCGAACCTTCAGTGCAACATCAAAGGAGGGTTAACCCTAAAATCCACGATGTCATCAAGAAAGAAGTAGAAAAACTTCTTGAAGCAGGATTGATTTATCCGACCCTTCTGATAGGTCCATGTTTAGTCCCTGTCCATGGTGTTCTAAAAAAGGTGTATGACCGTTTCACAAACGAAAAAATGAACTGGTGCCTACAAGATTATCACTTTGATGGAGAGTTTTTGCATCGACTATCGAAAGTTGAACGAAGCAACTTGTAAAGGACCTTTTTTCCGTTACCCTTTTATGGACCAGATGTAAGAGCGATAGCCGACAACGAATTTTATTGTTTCTTAGATGGTTTTTCAGGGTATTTTCAAATCCCAATTGATCCTAAAGATCAAGAGAAAACTACTTTTACGTGCCCATACGGAACTTTCGCATACCGTCGTATGCCATTCGGTTTGTGCAATGCACCCGGAACTTTCCAACGTTGTATGATGGCCATTTTTCACGACATTGGAAAACAATGGAGGTTTTTATGGACGATTTTTCAGTTTTTGGAGATTCTTTTTCCTCGTGTCTTGCCAATTTAGATAAAATGCTTAAAAGGTGTGAAGACACCAAATTAGCACTAAATTGGGAAAAGAGCCATTTCATGGTTAAAGAAGGCATTGTTTTAGGACATAAGATCTCTAGAAAAGGAATTGAAGTCGATAAGGCCAAAGTTGATGTAATTTCTAAGCTTCCTCATCCAACGACCGTCAAAGGAATTCGAAGTTTTCTCGGGCATGCTGGATTCTATCGAAGATTTATCAAAGACTTTTCCAAAATCTCTCGACCCATGACCCATCTCTTAGAGAAGAACACTCCCTTCATTTTTTCGGAAGATTGCATTCTAGCCTTTCAAACATTGAAAAAGAAATTAACCGAAGCTCCAATTCTCATTGCTCCAAATTGGGACCAACCTTTTGAAATCATGTGCGATGCAAGTGATTATGCAATAGGTGCGGTTCTAGGACAAAGGATTGAGAAGCATTTCCGACCAATTCATTACGCTAGTAAGACGATGACTGAAGCAGAAACGAATTATACAACAACCGAGAAGGAGATGCTTGCAGTAGTTTATGCTTTTGAGAAGTTTCGATCATATCTAATCATGAACAAGAGTGTTGTTTACACGGACCACTCCGCTTTGAAATACCTCTTCAACAAGAAAGACGCCAAAGCAAGATTGCTTCGCTGGGTCTTACTTCTTCAGGAATTTGATTTTAAGGTTATCGATACTAAGGGAGCTGAAAACTATGCAGCTGAATAACCTCTCTCGTCTTGAAAATCTATTACGAAAATACTTTTGATCCAAAAGAGATTACCGAGACTTTTCCTTTAGAGACTTTAAGTGTGTTAACTTCCAAAGACCAAAGTACCCCGTGGTTTGCCGACTTTGCTAACTACCACGCGGGGAAATTCATAAAAAAAGGAATGTCAACTCAAGAGAAAAACAAGTTCTTTAAAGATGTAAAACATTATTTTTAGGATGACCCTTTTCTTTTCAAGACTTGTGAGGATCAAATTATCCGAAGTTGTGTAGATGGCAAAGAAGCTTTCGAAATCCTCGAAGCTTGTCATAGTGGACCCACCGGGGGAACTCTAAGTGCCAAAATTTACCGCCAAGAATATTGTTTGAGCCGTTCTATTGGCCCACCAATTTATATGGATGCCTACGAATTTGGCAAATCTTGTGTTGATTGTCAAAGAAAGGCAAAAATCTTCTCAAAACGTGATGAGATGCCTCAAAATGCAATCCAAGTTTGTGAGATTTTCGATTTATGGGGAATTGATTTTATGGGACCTTTTCCGTCATCTAGGGGTAACAAATATATTCTAGTAGCGTTTGACTATCTTTCCAAGTGGGTAGAGCGAAAAGCGCTTCATACCCAAAAACGATCTTGGGTAGTTGTTAAGTTCTTAAAATCCCTTTTCTCCCGATTCGGTGCTCCGAGAGCAATCATAAGCGATCGTGGGACCTATTTTTGTAACGACAAATTTGATAAAGTTATGTCCAAATATGGTGTCACCCATCGTCTTTTCGACTCCTTACCATTCTCAACGAGTGCGTCTAGTTGGAAGTCACGATCGAGGTCTTAAAAGAATTTTAGAGAGGACGGTCGGAGAAAACCGTGCCTCATGGTCAGATAAGTTAGATGATGCATTATGGGCTTTTAGAACTGCTTACAAGACTCCAATTGGATGTACTCCATACAAGTTAGTCTATGGAAAAGCGTGTCACTTACCAGTTGAGCTAGAACACAAAGCATATTGGGCCCTTAGCATGCCTACTTCTATTTAAAGACGGGGCGTTCATCGAAAAAGCTCCAGCTTAAGAATCAGCGAACTTCGTGATCAAGTTACGAGAACTGTTAATCTCAAGGAGAAGACAAAGAAGCCTACACGATTCCATGATAAGAACGAATCTTCAAATGTTGGTGATAAAGTCCTTCTTTTTCAATTCTCGATTAAAGATTTTTCGGAAAAGCTCACAGTCCCGTTGTCCGGACCTTTTCACAATCACCGAAGTTTATCCTATGGCACTGCCAAGTTGTCTCATGCCGATGGTTCGAATTTCAAAGTCAATTGTCACCGTCTTAAGCACTACTATGGAGGGGATACACCACCATTGGTTATTCCTGACCTCCAGACTTTCCCTAAGGACAACTAAATTCAGGGATCGAGTCGAGCTTGCGACTAGGTGACTAAAAACAAGCCGCTTCGTGGGAGTTCACCCCATGCTTATCTTTTCTATTTTCTTTCTATCTTCTATTATCAAATGTGTTGTGTTGAGAGAGGCTTGTTCTCTTTCCGATTTTTCGATGTTTGTTGTTTGTTTGTTGTGATTTTTGTAGGATTCTCCTAACAAATTCAATGAAGCCTCTCGTGTCTGGTTGATTTATCCCGTTCTAATCGAGCTTCTCATCCTTTGAGTGAAATTAGTTTGGGGAGATCCATATCCTTTCGTCTTATCGATTAACGTTTATCTTCGCATACCTCATAAACAGCTTAGATTTTCGTAGAGACCCAACTTTAAACATTGAGTATAATGTTTTGTTTTAGTTTGGGGAAGGGAATCTATCGATTTGATGTTGCTTGCTTATTGTTTTGTTCTCATGTACCCGTCTTCCCACAAAAAATAGCAAAATTTTTAAATTTTTAGTCACATATAAAATAAAAAAAAATTAAAAAAAAATAGAAAAAAAGTGTTAAGACACAAATGTAGGTTTTCCGTTGGTAAGAATAAGAAATAATTTTTGACCCGATTGTACGTGTAGAATTCTAGCTTTCTCCCTTAAC
The DNA here is from genome assembly GCA_026074375.1 of Tanacetum coccineum. NCBI lineage: Eukaryota > Viridiplantae > Streptophyta > Magnoliopsida > Asterales > Asteraceae > Tanacetum > Tanacetum coccineum. Next base: position 22,081 of record BQNB010041463.1, read on the forward strand.
AATTAATGATGATAGTTTGTGCTAGTCTCATGTAGACTTTAAACATGCT
>BQNB010041463.1:22843-43470 GCA_026074375.1 Tanacetum coccineum
AACCGATTTTGCTATTTCGTGTTAACCGATTTGGCCAGTTTGAGTTAACTGATATTGCCATTTTATGTTAACCGATTTTGACAATTTGTGTTAACTGATTTAAACACAATCGATTTAGACACAATCGATTTAGTCACAACCGATTTTGACAATTTGTGTTAACCGATTTAGACACAACCAATTTAGTCTCAACCGATTTTGACAATTTGTGTTAACCGATTTAGACACAACCGATTTGGTCACAACCGATTTTGACAATTTGTGTGAACCGATTTAGACACAACCGATTTAGTCACAACCTATTTAGACGCAACTCATAATTAACCGATTTATCCAACTTTCCAAAACACGAATACTTATTTCACAAATACTTATTTCACGGTTTCTTCGTCGATTTGTAAAATCCCGCGAAATATACTATTATTTTCTCGGTTTAATCAAGTTTTGTAAAATCCCGTGCAATACTTATTCTCAATCACTTTCAACAAACAACACTTTAACACAACAACCTCTAATCACTGAACGATCAAAATCTTATCTTTTCACATTGAACAATCAATTAAAAAAATGACTACTTTAGCTGAACACATGATAGTTGCCGGTGCTGAGAACCGTCCTCCTATGCTTGACAAGACAATGTATAACTCGTGGCAGAGTCGTATGTTGCTATACATCAAAGGAAAGAAAAACAGTAGAATGTTGCTTCAATCTATTGAAAATGGACCTCTTGTCTGTCCGACTATTGAATAAAATGGTCAAATTCGTAAGTAGAAATATGCAAAACTCACTGAACAAGAAAAGCTTCAAGATGACTGTGATGTTCAAGCAACTAACATTGTTCTTCAAGGTCTCCCACCAACAATGTTTTAAAACCCGGTTTTTTAATCGACCCGGTTTAATCACCGGTTCACCGGGTCACCGGTTCAACCGGTTGAACCGCCGGGTCGAACCGGTTTTATACATATGTATACTTTTTTCTATATTTAATATGTAAAGTTGTGTAATTTTATAATTTATTCGATTTATTTTCTTCATTCGATTGAAACCGATGAAAAATATTAAGACTCTACAGATAAGCTTTATTTTAAGTTCTATTTCTATTATAATATAGCAAATATTTGCAACATCAATTAATATAAATCTAAGTTATAACAATCTATATTAAAACTTAGTTGGTGTTTATAAGTTAGTTTATAACTTTAATTTACTCATTTATAAGATTTTAACTAACAATAGTCCTCATCACTTCAATTTATCCATTAAAATTAGAAAAATCCTTAAGAAAAAAAGATTTTGTTATATTTTTTTGATAAAAAGTCATGACCCGGCCGGGTTTATCAAACCGGGTCGACTCGGGTCAACGAAAAACCGGCGGTTCAATCCGGTTCTCAAATAAGCAAAAACCCAGTCTCATCCGGACCGGTCTCGGAGCCGGTTCACGGTTCAACCGGTTGAACCGGCCGGGTCAACCCGGTTTTTAAAACATTGGTGATATGTAATGGTCTCTTTCAGAGTAAAAACTAAAAAGCAAAAAATAATAATTGAGCTAGTCTCGCATTGGTGGGTGGACAAAAAGTTTTATGTTTTTTATAGCTAAAACCACATAAAAAGTTTGATGCAAAAGTTGCTTTGGTTTGAGATCACAATAGTATGCAACATGTATTTTTTTTTCTTAAATCGGTTTCCATGTCCTATTGATATTCTTAAAAAAAATGCACCGTCTAGTTGGGTCATATCTTTGCAAGAAGCTCCATCGACAAAAGAACCATTATGATGTATGTGTTTCTGAAATGGTAAAAAATATTGAAATATATATAAAAAGGTGAGGAATAATAGAACCAGAAACAACCATATATAAATAGGTCGATCGATTTATGTTTCATATGGTTTTAAGAGGCAAGTAAAAAGACTATTCTTTCTTTCAAACTAAGCTTATAAATTATGGTGCACTGTAACGTTTTTATATAGTAACTCGTGTTAGTTCAACATATTACTTGTGTCTTCAAACACATATAAATAAACAGTTTTCTTGTGTGTCTCTTACTAAACATCCAAATACATGGTTTCAACATGAGAGTTCTTGGAAAGACCCTCATCATAGCTAGACACCTCTCCAGTTCACTATATTTTCAACTCTTTTTTTCTAGCTTATCAACTGAGACTTTCTTACTATAATATTTTAGAGATATACTAAACTGGAAAAATAAGTTTAGAATTGTTTGAATTTAAATAACTGTTAACCATTAACAATCACGAGTACGTAGCGGATATGGATCATGTTTGGTACATATGATTAACACACAATAAATAAACAAAGGGTAACAGAAACCTAACCTCTTGAAGAATCAAATGTTAATAAAACAAAGTGGATAAGTTTCCACCTCTATGAGTGCTCACACAAACACGTCAATCGAATGCGCCCGGATGCTAGTCCAACTTCACGTGTATCCCAAACAACCTTTGTGTACGAAATTAACTTGAATAAAGTCCCAAAAACCACCCATGTATATTGCATCAAAATTCAAGAAACTAGAATTAGGGTTTCACCAAATTCGGTTGAACCGAATTTGCTACATTAGCATCAAAAATCACAGAAATCGAACCCCAATTGTTTCTACTTGTTCTCACACCTTGAGAACTAGTAAACCAATAACTTAAACCTCCTAGAACTGAAGTGGAATCGAATCACACTAAGAAACCCCTTTAAGGGTTAACCAATATTGAGCAGTGAGATTTAGAGAAGAATCGAAAACCAAAGAACCCTAACTTGAGGTGTTTTTACTCGGCTAATTTAATGGAGAGAAGAGGAGAGGGATTTTCTGTGTTTTGTTAGCTGTGTAGGACGCCTAAATGAGCTTGGGAGAAGGAGGTTTTATAGCCTCTAATCCCTACTCATGATAAGACTAAAACTCTCTTAGTTTGACTCTTATCACAACACATGACTCCTTCTTATCTCCAAGAATGAACCTAGACATGTATCTAGATCGTTCCAGCCGGGTTCACTCTTTAAGACAGCATAAGGATCATGTCTAGTAGGTTTTTGGTCTTAAGGTTTACTTATAGAAACATACGTGAAGTTTAAATGCACTCTATGTGTTTAACGTGTGTGCCCCCAATAGGCTCACACATTTCTAGTTGTATAGGTGCGTATCCAACTACCATAATCCAACAGCTCCCACTTGGGAGTTGGAGTAGCAGACAACCCATATACTAACGACAGAAATGTCTAGCAACACTCACATTCGTTGTTAAAACTAGAAATGTCTGAGATCAAGTTTCAAAAACATTCTCAGTAGCATGGTTATGTATCTCTTGCTTTAATCATCCCTTTGTTCAGATATCGTTAAACAATGGATATGGATCCTAACTCATTCCATATAGTTTAACCATTTAGATTCTTGTTATAGATATTAATTCAGATATACCAAATGTAATCAAGAATCATCTTGCATTACCATTTGGGTACGACCACACAATTATTTGATTAATTCTAGAGAGGCGCCAATGATATCATACTACACATCAAGTGGAGGAACAAATTCTTTGTTGAATAAAAGTGTTGTGAATGCTGCTTCACATCACTTTCAATAATAGTCTTTATAACTACCATTTTCAGGAAAACATTTTACTTAGAAATAAAAGTGATATCCACACATACCAGAACTTGTTTATTTTCTCACAAGTATAAGGATGGCTTAACTAACCATTTTCGAACTTTTACTTATGAGAACAGATCCATTAAGTAATTTTCGAAGGTTGGGTATACAATATGCATCTTTTGTGAATAACATGTGAGTTTGGTGGGAACCATCCATATATTCAAAGAATATAACAAACACTCACATTCGTCTTTTGTAACAATATTCCCATACTGTTAACCGACAATGGACATATTTAGAATGATATAATTACTTAAAGAATAAACATGAAAATATAGGATAACAATTATTATATGTATGAATAACAAATACCATGTATGTTATTCATCAGAAAGTAAAAAATTGTCTTACATCCCAGTTATCCAAACACTAAAACAGATTTGCATAAGACTAATCAGTAAGTTGAATTCTAATGTTTCCAAGATCCTCAACTCCTTCTGTCCATGATAGCTAAATAGTCATCTGAGTAAAATTTTCAAATACTTGTTTCAAATTGAAAAATTCGAATGCTATGATGAGTGTCGTATGTATATTCACATACTATTGCAAGAATCATAGTATGAAAATATGACAGTACCTTTTATGAGGTATTTGGAGTCACCAACATACTTATCTTAGACAGTTATCTTTACAGTTTCTTAAAATGTAAAGTATTCTCATTCTTTAATGTGTATTGTAACTATGGTGTAAGATGAGCATATCTAGTTAGCAGATTTATCATAAATGATGAAATTCTACTATAACTAAAATTGATTATTCTCTAGCATCATGTGTACATAAACAACACTATGCCTTATATAACTCGTAAACATTTATTTTAACAATCATCTAAATCACTCTCAATTAGATACTGTTGTTATCAGTCATCTAAACACTTTTAACTAGATACTATTGTTGTTAGCTCATCTTGCTCTTATGCAAATGTAACAACCAGTCTCATACACAATATAAGATATACATGATGAATCCTTCATTAAAAACACAAGGTTTCCATCCATGTATTAAATTATCTCAAGTAAAATATATCATTTAAGACTTGCTTCAATGATGTATTGCATTGTGTTGGATTTAATTTCCACATATGTTTATTTCATTAAACATTCATTCCAAGGTCGTTTGTTTAATTTCCTAAAATTTGCAAGTGAAGTTTCATTCCAACCTCAAGGATTAACATCTATCTTAGATGGAATGATACCTTCAATGTTACACAACATATGAATTTGAGGAAAAACATAGTGCTCCTACTTGATGTCAGGTGTACTCAGGAGTTATCTTAATTTAATCAAAAATTGTATTGTGATTAAACTTAAGATCTCAGCTCTTAGATGCATGATCTAATCCACACTTGGATTCTATTATCTTGTATACTTGATAAAGACTATTTTAAACTTATAACCTTTTGATTACACACCATTCTCGCAAAAGGTAATCATAAAAAAAAGAGTTATAAAAATTAATTGTCATAAAACAAATATAGACTCATAACCCTTTTGATTACACATCGTCTTTGCAAGGTAATTATTAAGGAAAGAGTTATGATCCTTAATTCTCCATATGACATATTCAAGGAAACATGTATGGCAATTAGTTATCTTTATATAATTAATGCGTGTAGAAAAGAAAGATTTAATCACAGTCAATTGCTTGAGTAAGATTAAAAACTCTTGTCATCCGTCAGGCATTAATGTGTATATAATTTTTTCCTTATGAGTCTTTCTTCAAAAGAAACTCATTATAACCTTTCAGTTTAACTGTTTGGTAAAAGATCAATCAAGCTCACAACATTGATTTGTCTTTTAAGGACTGCATCTTTTCATTCATATTTTTAAGATATTTATCAGATCCAAGATGTGATAATTCATCTTATTAGTTAACAGGTTTATTATGACCATTTAACTAATATTCCTAAGCATTGATATAAACTTCATTGATGAGGCATCCTTACATATTTATGAATGAGAGTTACATTATACTTTGGTTCGATATTTTCATGCTTAACCTTAGTATGACATCAGCAAGTGAATTTAGAAGGTTATGTATTTTGTTCTTGAATATCTTCAAGATTTTTAGATGATCTCACATACTTTTGTAAGAAGAGATACTTATCTAAACACTAAGTATTTAAGAAACAATAAATTGTTGTTAAATGTGACAACAAAATACATTTTACAATTCTCATCTCTAGTTTGTTAATAGTATGCTTCATAAGATATTAACAATTTTCATAACTTTAATCAAGACTTAATGGGATTCATCCCTAATCTATAAATAGATAATGTCTTGAATACCTTCTAGGTTGGAACTATATTGATTGTATCCATGACATACGCGAATTTCTAACCTTGATCGATTTTGGAGGTAGAGCAATAAAAGTTATCTAAAATCAAACAATATGAATATAGTTTGTTTCAACATAATAGACATACCATAATAGTGTGATATTCTATGAGTATTGGAATTGTGAGGCTCCATCAGAATTTTCTAGATAACTTAATTCTCTTTGGATCAAATACTCACCAATTGGGTCTAGCCAAATTGAATACATATTATTTAACAACCAAGTGCATGCTATAATGTATTTGTTAGCCTTAAATATGGTGACATATCCAGAATTACATTAGTTTATAAATAGTCAAACACGCAGGGACTAGATTAGACATTATAGTATAGTTTAGTTATGTTTGGACTATAAATACCCCCTCTATACTTCCATGGAGGGGTGGAGATTTATTTGTATCATTTCTCATAAGGTGTGTGTGTTCTTTCTCTCTTTAAACACATACTTCCATACTTTTCCATACTTCCATGGTTTATTATTCAATGTCAGATAATAACCTGTTCTTCAAAGAAAAGGAAAATATACGCTTCAGTGGATTTATCCTTAACAACGAAAAGAGAAATCTTTTTGGTCCTGAGCTATTCAACAAAACATTCAAAGTTTTGTAGCTCAAGTCAATGGCTTGTTATTAAATGACAAATAACAACCCGGTCTTCAAATAAAGGAAAGTGTACAAACATGTACATTTATCCTCACAACGAGAAGATAACAACTTCTCGGACTTGAGCTGACATAAAAAGTCAATTCAAAAGACATTCAAAGTCTTTCGAGCTCAAGTAACATTGAATTTCACAACACATTGAACAAAAATTTTCAAGAATTTCTCAAAAAGTTCTTCAAAATCTTTCAAAAGTGTGTGTTAGACACTCCCTCCTCATGCATCTTTCAAAAGTCGAATCATTTTTTATAAGTGAATCAAATTTTGAGGGGGAGTTTTTCGAAAAACAATGTTTTAATGTTTTTGGATACTCTAGTTAAATTCTTTTGGTATTCAAAACATTTACACTAATCTCTTAATAACAACTCAGTAATAATGATGTCTATTCAATAGAATGTATGTTATAGGATGATTTAGTGGTTAAGCATAATTTTTCAAGAATTTTTAAATGTCAATTCATAATCTTTCAAAATTGGTATCATTTTTTTGGTGTCAAACATATGTAAAATTAAGGGGGAGCAAGTTAATGTTCTATATAATTCATGCTAAATATAAAAGTTTTTCCCACGGAATTTTCATGACAAATTTTAATCACATGGTATTTCAAAAACTAAGTGAAGTAGTATTTAAAATAAAGGGAGAAATGTAATTAAAATGTGATATTGAAAATAATAAGTGATCTTATCGACTTAAAGTGCTTGATACTCTTTGGAAAAGGTTTTATGGTTATGATCTCATACCCAACAACATCTTATTTCACGACGATTCTGAAGTTATAAGGTGGTTAGGTTAGGTATTAGACCTATGATCCAACCAGAACTGGAGGGATCTACCCAAGGACACTCCATAGTTAGAAATAGCAGTCCTTCTTAGGTTTATGATTGAGATTGAAGAGGATAAGGGAATAATGATGAAGTAAGATTAAGCTAAAACTTTTGGAACAATCACAACAAGGTGTTAGTAATGACGTCCTTGGTCAAGCATTGAAGGGGTTGAAGAATTAAAAAAGAAATGTATGGATAATGGGTCATTTTGATGGGAGTGGGGGAGAGTGTGGGGTTTGGTTGGGAGGTGAGGGGGGGGGTCTGTTGGGGTGGGGGGGGGGATGGAGTGAATTAGGTAGGGGGAATTGATGGGGAGGGAGAGGATGGAAATGGGGGGGGAAGGGGGATGGTGGGGGGGAGTGGGGATGGGTGGGAAGGGGGAGGTGAGTGAGAGAAAGAATGGGTGAATGTGGGAGAGGTTGTGATGATGTTGAGGTTGGGGGAAGGGGTGGGAAGTGGGGGGATGAGGGGAAGGATTGTGGATTTGGGTTGGGTGTGGGGGAGGTGGGGGGGGGAGTGGGAAAAATGTGGGGGGATGGGGGAAAAAAAATTGAAAAAGATTGTGGATGGAAGGTGAATTGGGAGGTGGTGAAAAGGAAGAGAAAGGATTTGAGGGGTTGGTGGAGGGTTGGTGTTGAGTGGAAAAGTGAGGGAGGAAGGGGGGGGGGGGGGGAAAGGGAGGGGTGAGTGGTGGAAGGTAAGAGATTTCACGACGATTCTGAAGTTATAAGGTGGTTAGGTTAGGTATTAGACCTATGATCCAACCAGAACTGGAGGGATCTACCCAAGGACACTCCATAGTTAGAAATAGCAGTCCTTAGGTATGATTGGAGATGAATGAGTATAAGGGAATAATGATGAGTAAGATTAAGCTAACACTGGAACAATCACAACAAGGTGTTAGTAATGACGTCTTGGTAAGCATTGAAGGGGTTGAAGAATTAAAAAGAAATGTATGGATAAAGGGTGAAAAGAAAGAAGCCCTCCCTACACCTTAGGCAGAAACCGGGTCAATACATAATCGATCAGTTTTCACAAAGATGAATTATGATATTGAAGACGACATCATGGACCCAGTGATGCAATGCACAACCCTTCCCAGCCATTCGAGTTTCTCTTAACAAAAACTTATCTCATTTGTCATGGAGATACACACGACTACTATTAACTTTCTCACTCTGAGTTAGTTGATATTAAATAGGTGGAAGTCTGCTCCAGCCTTCAAGTACTAAAACCAAAATGCACTAATCGAGTCTAGAGCCAAGAGATCAATAAAATAAATCTCATTAGGACATATTCCATGACAAACACTTGTTGAACACCAATAAGTTCACAAGCTGTTAACAAGAGTCATACGCATTATCCATGTGGTATTGCTAGAACATCCGAGTGATACTTAAGTATTCACCGTGAAGATGGAAATCCTACTTGAGAAACATCAAATAAGCTCTTGGTAGGTGACATGCGTGATTCTATATGAATCAAACTTGTGTCAACTAGAAAGAAACGATGGTGCAATTCTATATGAATTAAAAGTGTTCCAGTAAATGAATTAACGACTCAATCAGAAAGAGAGTAACTATCTGATTTCACTTTTACCATGTTGTCTTCTTTGAGACGTTCTGGTATTGAGAATAAGCAAGTACGGTGAATCTAATGCATACGCGTTAGAGGATCTAACACTTTGAGCTAGAAATCCTGTCAAGGAGGTTCTTCTAAATTAAACCTACCTGATCACAAGTACAATATTTATATTGTAAAATGGTCCTTACAGAACTGGAGGTTAATGTAACCGAATCTCAACGAATGACAAAGCTATATTCGTCCATATCTGTTGTTTATGACTAACATTCAAATGCAGGTACAAATGACGGTGTTGCAGCCTCATTCGAGCTGAAGTTGGATTCATTACCACATGCTTATACTCAAACTACAAAGACATAATATAAGCATCAAGATTCAAGAATCAAGAATGCTCAAAATATAAAGACTTCCGCAAACTCCAATATTTAAGATCTTCCTAAAAATTATCAAGATTATCAAGACAGCGATTATCAAGGGAGATTGTTAGCAAGCTTTCAAGATGATGAAAAGTATGAGCATGTTGGTCAAGACACAAGATTGCAAGGTGGAAAAGACGTTCAAGACAAACAAGGAAAGATTTAGAGATCTCGGAACTAAAGACAAAGTCAAAAAGAAAAGGCTCAAGATCAAAGATCACACAGCATGAAGGAACAAGCCTATAACAAAGATAAAGACTAAGAACAAGACTCATGAACTCAATGTCAAAGCAATCTCAAGAAATCCAAGACCATGTTATGACTGTGAACATGGATGCTCGGAATCTATCAGAAACCAAGCTTCGGGGGACATTGTTAGCTTCAAAATATCGAGTCAAACAAGGAAGCTCGTTTCAAGGTTCAAGACCTCGCTTCGGGGGAGATTGTTAGCCTCAAAATATTGAGTCGAACAAGGAAGCTTGGTCACTCAACGAGGAAGCTTCGGTCTTTATTTAATTATATGTTGTAATATGCTAGAAAGGTTAGACGGGCTCGCTTATGTAATCTAACCAATCACGTCTTATGGGCTAAAGCCCAAGTAATCCTAAGTATTCTCGAGCCCAGCCCGTAGAAAGCCCATATGCATGTAAGCCTTATGGTTGAAGTATAAATACCCCTCTCTAAGTGTGGAGAGGGTGTTGGTCTCATTTGTTTTCACACATTTGTTTGATTAACCATCTCATTTTTCTCTCTTTATTTCTTTCTCTTGTTTCTCTCTCTAAAATTCTTTTCATTACTTCTCATCTTATTTTTCTTGTATCAAGTATGAAGTGAAGGTGATTTTGGGTTCCGACAATATATTTCTTGAATAAGTACATTAACTTCATGTTCATGTGTTCACAAGAAGACAGAACAATTCAAGAATTCTTTGATCATGTGTTTATAAGAAAACAAAACATGTCAAATACATTATATGTCGTTGAATCATTCAAGGATCTTATGTTTATTTGTTAACAAGAAGACATAACAATGTTACTACATACTTTATGTTATAAGTAATTGATTAATTCAAGAACTTTATAATTACGTCTTAACAAGTAAAGATAATTATACTAAATAAGTAATCATGAACGCAAACTCTCGAGTTCAATGGTAATTTCAAGTTAATTTCATACTTCATAATCATGGTTATATAACTAACCATAATTATTTTGACTAAATCATATAGTCAATAAGTTGAAGTATCTTTATATTATATCTTGACTTTTAAATATAATAGGGCAACAAACATCTTGTGTGTTTAAGTCCTAGTAGATTTACTAGTTTTCTTACCTTGTGGTCAAGAGAAACCAATTACTCATATTGTTATGTGTTGTTCCTTGCACACATTTAGAATTTCTCCCACTTGTGTACGAGACAACATTACCTAAAGTAGAAAAAACCATACGACAAGCGTTTGATTGTTTAAACAATATGATAGTGTCATAGATATTACAATTAGATTTCAAACCATACTGTTGAATAAGGATTGTGGATTATTATTCTATAGATAACGTTTCGGAAAGCAACATCGAAAAGGCAATGTGTTATCTATAAAATAAAATGCAATCTTCCTTTAGACAATGGTTGTTCATATTCGAAAAGTAATATATTATTTCAAAGCAAGCTAGAAATAATATGGGTAACTCATAAGGAAATGAATCCTGTAGCTCCCACTGAATTTGACAACATCACGTGACTGTCTTTTCAGTAGTAAAACACAAGGCTCCCACTGGATTTGTCAACATTGTAAGTGTTACATCACCAATAGAAAGCAATTAGCGATTAATTTACTTTCCTACTCTCTTAGAATGCCTACAAGTAACAATGTACTCAGGTATTGAATTGAGTATATGAAGTTCTACTTATGTAGATGATGGACTAGCCATTCATGTTTTCATTAACTTGAACATTTAGCATACAATTCCTCCTTAATCAGTCTGCATAGCCACAAGGGTGTTTAGCACTATAAGGAATGAGTCGAGTCCAAGAAAAATACCTAGCGGATATACTAGTAATTTCTTTACTCGTTATGGTTTAAACTCATACATCATGATAAGTGCAAGATGTCATTATTTGGTAGCCATAGACACAATGTTCTCTAGTTACATAAATATTTTAACTTTCAAAGATTTCAGAACTAGAAAAGAGTAATGAAAAATTAAAAGCGAGTTTAAATATAATTGAGAAAAATTCAATTATTACTCTATCTTATTCTTGTCAACAAATGAGAAGAGATAAGGTAAGTCTCACTCTTCTAACCAAGAAAAGAGACTATGTTTGTCTTCTAAGAAAAACAAACTTTCGTTTATGAATTATGTTGCAATAACACAATTAACCAGAACATAGAAAGTTCAATTTAGTATTTTTGATAATTAAATTCTTAAAGAATTAACTACCCAATTAATTACTAAAAAGACTAAGATCTAACTTGACCTCCAACTTATTACCGGAGGTCTGACTAGCGTATAAAAAAATAAGGCAAGAGGTAAGCGATGAGCGTTAATTGCATTGTTAATGCAACTCTTAGATTTATGAGACACGTGACTTTAAATCATATAGTAATGCTATGTATATGTTTTGTCTCATCTTATGCCTCGTGTCTGAGGTCTGACCAGGAAACTCGATTTAAGTCGACCAAAAAAGAAACTTGTAAAAATTGACAAAGGTGTGACCAATGGAAAATTTTCGCCATGGGTTGGAAAGGCCCTGAGGTCTAACCAGAGAAGTCAATCCAATTGCACGTGTTCTTAATTTGGGTTGGCATAGACTTAAATTTCACATAGGGGTATACACATAAATGTGACAAAATCATGTACAAGAAGCATGCAAAACAACTTGTAGATAAAGTTAAGAAAACATTTTGTTAACTTATTTTGTATAGACATTATTTTGTCAAATGTTCTTGGTAGCACCATTTTGGATACATAAAGAAGCGGAGAAACAAGTCAGCGTAAAGCGTATTAAAAACTTGACTTTAATATGTGTGTAACCCATAAAACACTAAATGAGTTGGCTCGTGATGCCACTGTTTGAATTTAAATAACTGTTAACTATTAACAACCACGAGCACACAACGGATATGAATCATGTTTGGTACATATGATTAACATACAATAAATAAATAAAGGGTAACAGAAACCTAACCTCTTGAAGAATCAAATGTCAATGAAACAAAGTGGATAAGTTTCTACCTCTATGAGTGCTCAGACAAACACGTCAATCGAATGCGCACGGATGCTAGTCTAATTTCACGTGTATCCCAAACAACCTTTGTGTACCAAAGTAACCTGAATAAAGTCCCAAATACCACCCATGTATATTGTACCAAAATTCAGGAAACTAGAATTAGGGTTTCACCAAATTCGGTTGAACCAAATTTGCTACAGTAGCATAGAAAATCACCGAAATCGAACCCTAGTTGTTTCTACTTGTTCTCATACCTTGAGAACTAGTAAACCAATAACTTAAACCTCTTGGGTGGGATCGAATCACACTAAGAAAACCCTTTAAGGGTTAACAGAAATTGAGCAGTGAGGTTTAAAGAAGAACCAAAAACCAAAGAATCCTAACTTGGGGTGTTTGTACTCGGCTGATTTAATGGAGAGAAGATGATAGGGATTTTATGTGTTTTATTGGCTGTGTAGGACGCCTAAATGAGTTAGAGAAAGGGAGGTTTTATAGCCTCTAATCCCTACTCATGATAAGACTAAAACTTTCCTAGTTTGAGTCTTATCACAACACATGACTCCTTCTTATCTCCAAGAATGAACCTAGACATGTCTCTAGATCCTTTCAGTCGGCTTCACTCTTTAAGACAGCATAAGGATCATGTCTAGTAGATTTTTGGTCTTAAGGTTTACTTATAGAAATATACGTGAAGTTTAAATGCACTCTATATGTTTAACGTGTGTGCCCATAATAGGCTCACACATTTCTAGTTGTATAGGTGCGTATCCAACTACCATAATCCAACAACCTATATGAAAAATGCGTTGTCAGGTTACATTTACTTCATAATAAGTTGGCATAACATTTGTTTACTCTAAAGAAACCAGAGTTAATTATATGCACCTGATGTGCGGTCATCGTAGGACTTCTATACGAGAAGTTTTACAACTCCCTAGGCAATGCACCTAATCGTTGTAGTGTAATATAGGCAAGACTCGAGGTTGTTTATCATTCACTCAAGGAATAGGTTGGGAAGGCTTGATCATGATCTAACAAAATTCTAAGGGTTGGAGGAAGATTCTTTTTGTGTTTTTTTATTTTATGAAAGCATGTAAAAATCATATATTGGAGAGAGTGGTTTGGTTTTAGCTAATGAAACTAAATAATAATCTAAACTAAAGGTGATAACAATGGGATAAAAGATTGTTCCTATTTAATCATGTATTACTCCCTAGATTGCTTCTCCTAATGTTGTTGCCTTGTCACACTCGTGATGATCTGTGTAGGTATTTCCTAAAGTATTGACAATTTACACGAAAACGTCATCTACGCAATACGCTCTTGAGGTAACGCACAAGTAAGGTAGTATGAAGACTATTACAAGGGCCCCATGATACATATTGAATGCATGTGAAATATCCTAAAAGGGATCAACCGGAATCAGGGTAAGGTAGTATGAAGACTATTACCACCGGTATCCTTTCAATGCAATCACGTTTCCCTAGACATATCTACAGTAATTATAGATAGAAAGCTGGTTTTCTAGAGCCTAACATGCACATCCATCACAAGAAGCAACATCACTAAGATCTACATTCTAGGTTTCATACAATCATAAATAAACACAATAATAGGTTTAGCCTAGCATGTTAAGAATAAAGCAAGAATAATAAATCACACAACACATAGACATATTGAATGATAAAGTAAATCTTACTTGATTAAAACATGAATTGGAAGAGTTACAATAGGGTTTTTAGGCCCTAAAATCGTCTTCTATAGCTGCTAAACGAACTAGGGTTCGTACCCTCTTTTTATTCTAAAGTTACACACTCAAAACCCTAAATTCGGGTTTGTATATATAAGAAATTCGCTGCGACGGCGTCGCGTTTTAGTCGTGACGCCGTCATAAAATGAATCTTCTAGATCTGCGTTTGAGTCGGTGCGGGCTGACGCCGTCTTGAAATGTGTGACGCCGTCACTAGATGAAGTGTGACGGCGTCGTGTATGATGTGTGACGCCGTCTCCAGGCTCTGTGAGCACAAATCTTCAAGAGTCTTGGTGCTGGTTCGTAGTCTCGTCCGTTTCTTCTCCAAATGAGCCCAAGTCACGTGTAATTCATCCAAATGTCATCCAAATGAGAAATACCTGAAAAGGAACGATTAAGTACCTATTTTGGGCATAAATACACGATATTGGGGGTTAAATGGCCCCGAAAAAGTGTATAAAATGACACCTCATCAAATACCCCTACACTTGGGATTTGCTTGTCCTCAAGCAAATGGGCTTTTCTACCTAGACAATAACAATATGAGGGGTCATTTTACCTACTCTTTAAAAACATTCTACAGCACAACCTTCTAGACCTCGTAATTAAAAGCACGGAAAATACATACTAGCACCTCACATAAGTGTTTGGGATTCTCTCTATCTCTCGGGTGTATAATGAATTATAACATATGGGGGAAATAGAAAATTCAACACTCATTACCTGTCATAGCATATAAATTACCATAGGCTTGGTAAAGGATCAAACCTCCATCGCTAGGCGTAAGTATTATTCATTACAATCTAAGAGGACTTTTAAATGGTTGTAGGGTGTAGGTGTAAGATAACATATAATGGAAACGGAAACAAATGAGATATATTTAAGTGGCTTTAGGTAAATTTGGAGTGGAAGGGTTAGCTAATTATTTAGACAAATACACGCTGGTTTGGTTGCTAAGTCAAGATTCGGACGAAGATGTACAAACTCTACAGAACTCTACATCAATCTCATTTTTTTTCTCTTTTTTTTGATAACATAATACAACATGGGGGTTTATAACATGTACCCCTACACTTGAGCTTTTACATGCTTGATATACAACCTAACTAATGACCCAATTTGAGGTGGATCAAAATAACATAGAGATCATTTGACAAACATATAGGGGTATTGACTTAACTTTTCTTCCCCATTCTTCCGCGAAATAAATACTACCATGAATCCCAATTGTCCCAAAACTATATTTACAAGGATAAGGACTTAGCAACCGTGTACTCAAATAATTAACTTAGGTTAAAGCTATAATGTACTAAAGGTGAGTACATATAGGGTAGGCTAAGGCTTTTTGGGTGTAACAATTAGTTTAAGGGTAACAATGCTCTTCATTAATAGTCTGGATTAACCAGAAAATTACAAGAACCATGAAAAAGGATAGGCTCAAAGGGTTGTAATAGGGTATCCTGCACTAAAGGTACTCGCATGGAAAAGGTGTGGGATAGTTATATGATCGAGGTAACCATCATAACAATTATAGGTTTAAAACATAGGTTATTCCTAATGCCCCTTATCAAGCAAATCCTAATACTTACTGTGCGGTCTCGGGATGTATCACTAAAACAAGTTCTAGAATTTAATATACTACCGGTACACTCATATGAATTTTATTAACACTAGACATTCCATTAAAAGCAACGAAGACCATATGTACACATCCGTAATGACAAAATACACACACATAACTGCTCACTCCTTAACTCGAACCGGGTCAAGATAAAATCATCTTGGGTTATCGACGATATGTACCCGAATTCCTAAAGATCTAGGGGCAAACCTCACATTTTTGAGGTGTTTTAAGGGTTGTTGTGCTAGTCATGTAAATTCCTATCCATGGGACGCTAGTAATACTCGGTTTTCGTTGGTATGTGTCATAAAAAAATTTAAATTTTGGTAAAAATCACCCTTTTATGCTATGTTTTGATATATTACCCATCTTTTTAAGAACAAAGCAAATGACAAATAAAGAAATAGTTTCTAAGGCTTATTTCCCCTACACTTATTTTGAACATTATCCCCAATGTTCTCTGGAAGTACTCGTTAAAACAGATAAAGGGAAAAGGAAACAAGTAAAAGAAACTAGTACTCCCCTGGTTTGCTCAATAATGGAGAAGAAACATGCGATAACTAGTTAAATCATCCTCTAAGAATCATCTAATTGAACTTCCTAAGAATCTTCAAGCTTCTTCTCATCAAATATAACCTGTAATCAAAGACAAAGAAAACCATACCAAGCATAAAATAGGCGATTTACCAATATAAAATATGAATTTAGGGTTTGACTCGATAGATAGGATGAAATAATTGTTAATTTAATCAGGCTTTTTGCAGGTTTATATAGGAGGATACGTATATTAAATGTTGCGCGAGTTTTATTTTCAAAAATAATTAATAATTTTTAGGTTTTCTGGACCTGGACGTTTGACTCCGTCGGGGTTTTTGTGACCCCGTCACAGGTGTCGAGGTGTCGGCGTCGCGTGTTAAGCGTGACACCGTCTCCACCGTCTGTGAAAACAAAAAATTTAAACTTTTGATGAAAAATTCCCTGCACTTTACTCCATATATTAGTTCCTGTATAAATAGCTGTAAAGAAGGCCTAAAGTTTAACAATTCAATCATATAACTTGATACTGACGCAAATTATTCTAAACAATTTATTGCACATGTTTGAATATGGCTCAAAAGGGGAATAGATTCCCCTACACTTATTGGTTACAAAATACCTTTGATTGAGATTAAGACGAGGTTAAAAACAATACAAAGCATGATTACAAAATAATTCAAACATGATAGAATAAATTATGAAGAACAAAACACACATGACACTCCTAATATGTGGGAAAATAAATTGGGTTGCCTCTCAAGTAGCGCTTTTCTTTATTAACGAGTCTTGTAGCTAGACTCGAAGTCACACATCCTTACGTGACTTCTCCTTCATCTACTCATGTTAGGTACTTAGGTCCTAGTTCAAGGCATTCCTTATAAAATCATAGCACCTTACTTATTACATACTCTACCCCTCTCCTCTTGTCTTCTTCGTTTCTAAGTTAGACAGATTTGGTATGTTCCTTTTCTAAGTTCGTCAATGAGTTGTACAATTCTATCTTATGGGGCATCTTATAGGCAACTTTATTGGTACCTTTAATGAAACTAACAGCACCTTCGTGTGGGTCATGGGTCATGTTGGATATTTATATGAAAGGTTTTCCTAGTATCACCTGTAACAGCCTAGGGTCAATGACTAAACTAATATCCTCGACAGTCATGAAGTCTATGACATAGGTGAAGTTTCCAACGAAGAAGTGTATTCCCTTGATTCCTCCCGTGAAGTTACAGATTCCACCATTTGCATCATCCCTGGGGTCTAATTTTCTTCTCATGATCCAGTTATACATCATTCTAGTCATGATATTAAGAGGGGAGTTGAGGTCAATGTATACCTTTTCGATATGAACGTGTTTGATGTTGCATGAGATATTAAGGTTGTGGGGGCACCCTTCCATGATGATGGGGTTTCTAAGAAATATCGAAGGGATTGGGCCACTCATTAAGTATCTATGGTAGGCCAGTTCATCTCTAGTTGGGAAAGTGTCAAAGTACTCAACAATTGGCTCTTTAGTTGGTGCTCCTTCTCCTTCGCTCTAAGGTTCATCATCCTCTTTAGAGCAAACAAATTTCGTATTTGAGGATCGGGGAACCAATCTGAGTGATTCAAGCATTGGATTTAATTTTCGTACTGGTTTGTGGCAATGGATGTGAATCGATCTGGTTGTGGTTATGGGTCGGGATTGGTGTCATCAAGGTTGCCTTCTTTATGTTCAATCTCTGGTGCACCGTCTCGGGACTTTTTGGGTTGCTTGGTTTGGATAGTGATAGTGTTGATTGAGCCGTGGATTTGTTTTGAGTGCGGTGGGTCGGTCGTTGGGTAAGAACAAGCAGACAAAACTGGATGTGTCCCTAGTTTCGGGTTCTTAACCGTATCGCTAGGCAGTGTGCCTGCTATTTGGTTGGTGATGGCTTTCAATACGGTGTCAATTTTGTTGGTCATCTCGTTTTGTTGTTGGTTGAAATCAGCTTTAAACCTAGATAGTCTAGCGTCCCGAGATGCCATGAATTTGGAAACCAGTCCTTCTATACTTGATTGATTATTAAAATTTTGAGGACGGTTGTTGAAGGGTCAGTTCGGGACTGAACCGTTGGGTTGGAACCGTTTAAGTAGGTTTGAGAAATTGTTTTGGGAGTTTTGAGGTTGTTTCCACCTAAGGTTCGGGTGACTTTTCCATGACAGATTAAATATGTCACCAAGGTTGTTTTGCTCGGGCTTAAATGTGTACCATTTACCTCCCGCTTCATCGGTACGCGAGGATGCATATTCAACGAAGGCTTGTTTGGGGTTTTCCATGCAAATCTGAGTGTCATGTGGACCACTGCAGATTTCACACGAGGTAGTAATTTTGTTCACTTGGGTAGGTTGTGTCGGAGCAAGATGAGCTTCCATCAAACGTTGGACTTAAGTTTCGAGCTCGATTAGACGACGGTCGAATGTGCTTGAGACATCTTGAGGCAATGCGATTGCCTTGACCGACTTAGCGAAATCCCTTGGGTCGTTCTAACTTTTGTTGTCATAGAGGGCGATGTCCTCTAGTATTGCCTAGGATTCTTCGGGGTTGAGGTCACAAAGCTTTTCACCGGCTGATTGGTTAATGGTTCGTCTTGTGATGGGATTGACATGGTCATAAAAGATTTGGATTTGGAGCCAAAGATTGAAGCCATGATGAGGGACTTTTTTAGAGTAAGTCCTTGAAACGAGTCCATGCTTTAGATAGAGATTCTTGATGATGTTGTTGGAACATCAGGATATCATTGCGGAGTTTTGCTGTCCTTCCCGGTGGAAAGAATTGAGCAAGGAATCGGGTATTAAGATCCTCCCATGTTGAGATGTATTAAGCAGGAAGGTGTTTAAGCCAATTGCTAACTTGATCGCATAGGGAAAATTGAAATAAACACAGGCGCGTTCTTTCCCTGTTTTCACCGTCAAGGTCAAGTAAGTCTACTAGTTTAAGGAAGTCCTTGAGGTGTTGGTTTGGATCCTCGGACCGTAGTCCGTGGAATGAGCATCCATTTTGCACCAACCGGATGGTGTCGGATCGAAGAGGTACCACGTTGTTCCCTTCGGGGAGCTCGATGGTATTCCTATAGCCCTCGTGGCTTGGTCTGGAGTAATCTCCAAGAGTACGGATAGGATTCTCGTCTCCCATGGTGGTTGACAAGAATGGGTTACGAAACAGATAACACGAAGAAAAGATAGACTACAAGAAAGCTAATGTGCAGGAATTAAATTCTTACTTGAAAGGATTCAAGCAAGTAGAACTAAGCTAAACTATGATCAAAACCTAACTATTCCCCAGGCGGCGACGCCAGAAACTTGATGTGCGATCGTCGTAGGACTTCTACACGAGAAGTTTTACAACTTCCTAGGCAGTATACCTAATCGTTGTAGTGTAGTATAGGCAATACTCGGGGTTGTTTATCGTTCACTCGAGGAATAGGTTGGGAAGGCTTGACCACGGTCTAACAGAATTCTAAGGGTTGAAGGAAGATTCTTTTTGTGTTTTTATATTTTATGAAAGCAGGTAAAAATCATATATTGGAGAGAGTGGTTTGGTTTTAGCTAATTAAACTAAATAATAATCTAAACTAAAGGTGATAACAATGGGATAAAAGATTGTGCTTATTTAATCATGTATTACTCCCTAGATTGCTTCTCCTAATGTTGTTGCCTTGTCACACTTGTGATGATCTGTGTAGGTATTTCCTAAAGTATGGACAAATTACACGAAAACGCCGTCTACGCAATACGCTCTTGAGGCAACGCACAAGTAAGGTAGTATGAAGACTATTACAAGGCCCCCATGATACATATTGAATGCATGTGAAATAACCTAAGAGGGATCAACCAGAATCAGGGTAAGGTAGTATGAAGACTGTTACCACCGGTATCCTTTCTACGCAATCATGTTTCCCTATACATATCTACAACAATTATAGATAGAAAGCTAGTTTTCTAGAGCCTAACATGCACATCTATTACAAAAAGCAACATCACTAAGATCTAC